>JAHWFO010099725.1:0-33066 GCA_023313115.1 Rhysida immarginata
TTATCTTCTGTTTTCATTGACCCTTTCTGCATACTCGTCCTGTAAGTCGTCTTGTGTCTCTGTGTCTTATATGTTATTCTTAAAGATTGTCCTCTCTCAAACATATCTGAAAAACAAAAAGGGGGGAGAAGTGTGTGAAAACCAAATGATTGTTTTCTAATATTTAAATGGGTGTTCCTTTAGAATATGCGAAATCTTCAGATTATGGCCAAATAAATCTTGCACCTAATTAAAAAAGCGAGTTATACAGGCTGTTCACGAAAGAATATACCAACTTTGAAAGATTACATTTACCAAACAATACGACTCAAAGATTTGATCAACGCATCATTTTGAAGGATACAATCTGAAGTTTATTTCGGTTATACACGTCATCATAAATGTTCAATGTGACGCCACGAAAAAGCGAAAGATTTACTAGATATTTAATGTGTAATCAGCCGCTTCCCCAACACTTTCCAAAACGTCTTATGTTGATGAGAAGCCATCTTTGGCTGACCACCAACATATACGTTTTTCTCTTTTAGCGGATGAGGACTGGGATAGGACCTTCAGGGATCCTAAGCGGACGAATTGGACTCAATTTCGTGAGGACGTTCGTTCAGCGATTTCCGGTCTTCCGACCAAAATTCGTGACACGACTGACCTGGAACTGTGTGAGAATGGATTGCAACAGGCCCTGGTTGAGTTGTATCACGAAAATTGCCTTCTGCTGAGAAAGAGAAGTAGACCCTGCTGCTTTTGGTGGAATCAGGATCTTTCTCAGCATAGACGAGCTGTTAGGAAGCTTTTTCGGAAAACTAAACAGACCAACGATTGGCATAGCTATAAGCTTGCCCTCGCTGAGTATAATAGAGCCGTTAGAACGGCTAAACGTATTTCGTGGAGGAAGTTCTGCGAATCAGTCCAAAAGACTGAAGAAGAAGCTAGACTCAACAAATTTTTAAAGAGAGATAATCCAATTTTTGTTGGTACTCTCCAAAAAACGGATGGTAAATTTACCAAGGATGCTAAAGAATTCCTTGAGACTCTTATGACAACTCACTTCCCAGGTGCCATGCCCTGCGAACCCTTGGATATTAATTGTCTGGATTCTTCCAGCAATATCTCCAGGGATAGCTAGGCTATGGCCAAGGAAGTGATTACACGTAATAAAGTTGTATGGGCAATTAAATCTTTTGAACCATACAAGTCTCCTGGACTGGATGAGATTACGCCAATCTTGCTTCAGCAAGTATCGGATGTGATCTTACTGATCCTGTGTGTTATCTTTAGGGCCAGTTTAGCTCTAAGTTACATTCTTAATCTGTGGAGGTTGGTCAAAGTGGTCTTTATTCCGAAACCTGGTAAGGACTGCTATGACTTGGCCAAAAGTTTTCGACCGATTAGTTTATCTTCTTTCATACTTAAATGTTTTGATAAGATTATTGATATTGGCAGATTAGAGAAACTATTGGGATGCAGTGTCCCTTTCATGTTAATCAATTTGCCTATCAACCGGGCAAATCTACAGAGGTTGCCTTGCACCAGTTAGTGGTTAAAATCGAGAGAACCCTTAAGTATAGGGAATTGGCTCTTGCAGCTTTTCTCAATATCGAGGGAGCTTTCGATAACACCTCTTATGCTTCAATTGCCAATGCTTTATGTTCTAAAGCAATTGTTCCACTGCTCTGGAAATGGATTCAAACCCTTTTGGCGGACAGAATTATTGTCTCCCATTTTTGGGGGGAGAAAAGAGAGATCCGACCCTCCAGGGATTGTCCACAGGGTGGTATTCTTTCCCCCCTGCTATGGAACCTGGTGGTGGACGATCTTATTTTTAAGTTAAACAGCCGTGGCATATATGCCCAAGGGTATGCAGATGACATTGTCATTTACGTATCCGGGATTGATAAACTTACACTTTTGGACCTGATGCAATCTGCTTTGGATGAGGTTCAAACATGGTGCATTGAGCGGAATTTAAGGGTTACTCCTTTGAAAACCGCTCTTGTACCTTTTACTTGTCGGAACACCAACCTTGTTTGGTAAAAAGATTATAGTAAGGAAAGAGGTCAAATACTTAGGGGTTATCCTCGATAGTAAATTGACCTGGAATCAACATCTTGATAAAAGAATAAATCAGGTTAAAATGGCACTCTATCGATGTCTCCATGTCCTAGCAAATGTTGGGGTCTTACCCCAAAAATGACACACTGGCTGTATGTAACAGCCATTAGAGCTATCCTAACATATTGTGCTCTGGTTTGGTGGCGTAAGATTGAGCAGTCTACTGTTAAGGCCAGGCTAGCCTCCCTTCAAAGGTTGGCCTGCTTAGATATCACGGGCGCTGTCTCAACTACTCCAACCAGGGTCATGGAAGTTATCCTTTCTCTGACTCCCCTGGATATTTATATCCAGGGAATTGCTAGAAAAAGTTCTCATCGTCTTGGTCATCAAGGGCTATGGGTAGACTTCCCTGGGGTGAAATCTCATACCATCATTAGCCGGATTATGACCAGCAGTATTTTGCAAATGCCCTCCGATATTGCGGAAATTCGTACCTTCCCTGAGCTCTCGAGTGAGGTCATCATAGACCCCATTGTAGAGCAGCAAGGGGGAGTTGGCATTTCCTAAGGGTGCGATCATTTGGTATACGGATGGCTCCCGACATCATGGTTACTCTGGCCTGGGTGTTTACTGTGGTGAACCCAAAACCCTTCGCTCTCGTCGACTTAGTCGGTGGGTCACAGTCTTCCAGGCAGAGATGTTAGCTATTATTTACTGTTTACAGATATGTATAGATAAACTCTACGTTCGTAGAAAAATCTTCATACTCAGTGACAGTCAGGCGGCCCTCAAGGCCATTAAATCTTCCAAGGTAAGTTCTAAAATTGCCTTGGAATGTCGTCAACTCCTACAGGTCTTGGCTCTCCAAAATAGCGTTACGTTATTATGGGTCCCTGGACATAAAGGTATATTTGGAAATGAGATCGCAGATTCCTTAGCAAAACAAGGTGCCAAGTTGGCACCCTGTGGTCCGGAACCTTTTTGCGGTATTTCCAAACAAACCGCAATCTGTGAAATTAATAACATCTCTTATCAAGCGATGACAAAAAGGTGGGAACAGACCACTGATCAAAGACATGCTAGACTCATGATTAAGAAACCTACTCATAGCCTAACAACTAGTATTCTGCAGCTTAATAGGAATAAATTACGGGTTATCATGGGCTTTCTTACAGGTCATGATTTATTACGAAAACATTTGCATAGAATGAGGATCCTCCAGGAGAAACCACTATGTTTAAGGCCTAATTTGACGGATGAAACTGCCCATCATATTCTTTTTAAATTTGTTGCTTTGGCACATTTTTGTCACCTCACCATAAATTCCACTTTTCTTGAGCACATTCACCAGGATCCAGTAGGTAGCCTGACTCGCTTTCTTATCGAGTCTGGCTTCCTGTAGGTTCTCCTAGGTTTATCTCTGGTTTTCCTTTGATTAACCTACCCGCTCTTATAAGATAAGAAGATATTCTATTCCAGTGACCGCATTCGAGGGGAGATCTGCCCTCATCTCATCATTAACGCATTATTTTGGAGTGTGAAGAGAGTTTGTCACTCCAAATTTCAAGGGTGGACTCAGAGAACTCTGAGCGATTTGAACTCTGGTTCCAAAAATTTGAAACTCTGAATTTAGAAGGAAGGGTGGACCCAAAGAGCATTTTCCACCGTGAGACCAGTTGTATTTTATGTATTTCCTTCAGTAATTTAAGCTACATAATTCGATCCAATAGATGCAAAGTTTGCTTGCTTTCTAAGACTGATGTTTTAAGTCTGTCGAGCTCAGGAGCAATTCCTGGTTGACCCTTTTCTGCGGGTGAATTTAAAACTCCACTGTGGGGTCGATGTCACCAAGATGTCTTTAGTAAGGTTTTCTTTATCACACTTGGGTTTTCAACCTAGTGCAATGCCATTTTCAGGAAACCTGACAAACTATATTAGAGACAACACTCTGCAATTAAAATAGAAAAATATTAAATATTTGATGAAATATGAGCAGGTTTTCTAGATGATGTTTAACTGTGCAAGCGTTACCGAAATGTCTTTTGCATAATTTATTAGCTAAATATGTATAGAGCTACTCTTAGAAAGATATAAAGCCCAAGTAAATAACGTGAAAATTCAGAAGGATATCATCGATAGAGTGAGTTCAATTTCAGTTGCTCCCAAAAATGAAAAAAAAAAAAAGATAAAGGCTTTGTTCCAAATTTTTCTTTTTGGACCAGACACTAGTATCAACTTCTTCTCCTTCCCTCCAGTATCAACTTCATTCATTTACCTTGCTCGCGTGATCAGTCATCGGGCAATAGAGCTTAGTATTCCGTAAAGAAACAGCCCTGACGATAACAATAACGACATAATGCTAGGTATATCGTTATTGTTAATGGGATGATATCGAGCAACATACTTTCAAACGAAAGCAAACCAAAATGGAAATGTACGTTGTTGTTGTTTCATTTGATTCAACGAAATAATTTCAATGACTCCTTAAATTTTCCTTTCTATTTCAAATACAAAAAGATGCCTAACATGGGATTCGCCTTCAAAGTTTATTCTAAATGCCAATACTTGATGCTTTGATACAGTCTTCTTACATTGAATTAATCGAAAACAGTGGCGGCTCGTAGCTAAAAATTCTGGCAGGGGGGTGGTGCGTCAGAAAATTGTAATTTTTTCACGAACTAGGGAATAGCTAGTGACATTAAGCTTAAGAATTATGTAATATACATGCAAAAGAAAAAAAAGACACATTATATTGAATTTTATCGAAAGCGACACTAGGGGTGCTGCAGTGCCCATGGACGAGCCGCCACTGATCGAAAATAATTCTAATCTGAAATGGTAATAGCAATTAACCTGTAAGTTATTAAGTAGCGGAAGAATGATATCGTTGTTAAGGAGCTACTTATTGTTTTCACAATGTCCGTCCATCCCCTTCATAATTTCCGCATTTTTTGAGGTAGAAGGTTGAAATTGGGAATGTAGCTATGGGCATGTGCACCTTCGCTGTCCTCCACTTTCGCCCCTTAAATTTTTGCCCGTTCCACTTTCGCCCCCGAAGTCCACTTTCGCACCGGCGCCATTATATGGTAATTTCACTTTCGCCCTGTATATTTTATCAAGGCCCTGAAGAGAGGCTAAGGCTATACTCAAGTAACTTGAATACAACATAGCCAGGGTTTCAAACTGTGATGGTACTTCAAGCATTTTTTTTCACGAATAATCACCCAATTGTTTACTTACTTACTTTTCAAACCCGCTTATCCGTTAGGGTCGCGGGGGCAGCAGCCCTATGGAGGATCTCCAGCGATCGCGATCTTCCGCCATCAGGCGCAAGTCCTCCCTGGTAATATCCAAGCGACTCGAACCCAGATTCTCCATGTAGTCTAGCCACCTGGTTCTAGGCCGACCCCTTGGTCTCTTACCCACCGGCTTGGAAAATAACAACTGCCTAGGAAGACTAGTTTGCGGCATCCGTATCACGTGGCCATACCAGCGCAACTGAGATCTCTCAATGCGGAGAAGTAGCGGCTCAACACCTAAAGATTCCCTTATTGTGCTGCTGTACACTCTATCTAGTAGGGTAACACCTGCCACACCTCTCAGGAATCTCATTTCGGCCGCTTGTACCCGCGATCGCACTCTTTCGGTCATTACCCAAGCCTCATGACCATAGGTGAGAATGGGGACAAAGATGGATTTGAAGACGGAGAGCTTAGCTTTGTTACTCAGCTCGCGTTTCGTTACCACGGATCGCCACAGTTCACGTCTGACACAGCTTGCTGCACCGATCCGAGCATCCAATTCTTTCTCCTGCCGTCCATCACTCGTGAATGCAATCCCGAGATACTTGAACTTCTCCACCTGTCTCAATGAGGCTCCCCTAACATGGAGAGCGCACTGAGCAGGCTGTCTTGAAAGAACCAGAACTTCGGTTATAGCCACACTGATCTTCATCCCAGCTTCTTCACATTTGGCTGCAAACCGGTCTAGTGCATGCTGAAGGTTCGTGCGAGAAGACCCAAGCAGGACAAGGTCGTCCGCAAAGAGCAACCTCTCCACCAGGCAGTCGCCCACACAAACACGCTCATCGCCTCGGCTGCCCCTGTCTATCCAGTCCATAAAGATAATGAACAAGATGGGCGACAGTACGCACCCTTGGCGGAGTCCAACACCCACGGTGAACGGTCTTGACTTAATGCCATTTATCCGGACACACATCTCAGAGCTTTCGTACAGAGACATGATAGCAACCAGTAATTGCCCATCCACTCCATACTCTTGCAACACTTGCCAGAGCTTCTCCCGAGGAACCCTGTCATATGCTTTTTCGAGGTCCACAAAGCAAGCGTAGACCTCTTTTGCATACTCCCAGGATTTCTCAAAGATTTGCCTTAGAGCAAAGATGTGATCCGTCGTGCTTCGGCCAGGTCGGAAACCACACTGCTCCCCCGACAGTTTGGAGTCGACTATTTCCCGACTTCTCTTCTCCAGACACTTAGCGTACACTTTCCCAGGAATGCTGAGCAAAGAGATGCCTCGATAGTTGTTGCAATCTCTCTGATCTCCCTTTTTCAAGATAGGGATCACAATTCCTGCCTGCCATTGCTTAGGGGCCTGTCCAGATATCCAAGCAACCTGACACACTCGCGTCAGCCACAGGATACCATCCTGATTTAAGGCCTTTAACATCTCGGACCGGATTTCATCATCACCTGCAGCTTTGCCAGTCTTCAAGGACTTAATTGCCCATCTGACTTCTGTTTCAGTGATACTACCATGACTATTCTCCGCTCCAAGGTGCACCTCGTATGTCTCAGTTGTTGTTGTCACCGGATTAAGAAGAGATGCAAAGTATTCCTTCCACCTATGCAATACGCTCTCCTCCGTTTTCAGAAGCCTCCCATCTGAACTCTTAATAGTTTGTGATGAAAGAGACTTCTTTCCACGGAGGCGGCGCACGGTCTGCCAGAACACCTTGTTTGCCGAACCATAGTCTGCCTCCAATTTCTCCCCGAACTTCTCCCAGGCCTTGGCTTTAGCTGTTGATACTGTCTTTGCTGCTGCTTTTCGCGCCTCAGTGTACCGCACTCGACTCGAAGTTGACTTATTTGCAAGCCATAGCAAATAAGCTTCCTTCTTTGCCTTGACAGCTTCTTGGACTTCACCGTTCCACCATGCAGTCCTTTTCTCACCGCCCTGCGCCACACTCAGCCGCTTACGACCACAGCACAAAGCAGCCGAAGTAATCACAGCAGTTTTAAACAACTGCCACTCCTCTTCAACAGTACCACGATCACTGGGTAGTTCTTTGAAACTTGAAGATATGCTATCTGCAAAGGTCTTCCTCACAGCTCTATCCTCCAGTGCCTCCCATTTGATGCGCCAAGTTTGTCTGAACCTAGTGTTTCGCTTGGTTGGCATGGATTCAGAGAACCGCAAAGTGCAGACAACAATTGTTTTAAGTGGTTTTTTTAGTGGTAGGCGATTCTCTGAAAAATTGAATCGAATCTGAGATGGTCAGAATCGATTAATCGATTATTGCGAAAAATCGAATCTATTTTAAAAACTATTAAAATTAAATCTGTTTATTGTAATTTATTTCCATGGTTAAAAGAGTAGCAAAATAAACACATAGAAGAAGCCATTCATGATTTTTTATTTAATAACAAACATGTTGTGAAGCAGAAACATTATAACAATGTATTGTGAAGCAGAAAAAAAAGTTATATTGATTGATTATTTGGTATTATGGAATCGGGAATCGCCCACCAATAGTGGACTAAACAAAGCCGTGGGTTTGCATCCCACGATTTTCAAATTCATCACGGAAATTCGAAAGGAACAGCTCAAACAAGAAGGTTATTATTTAAATTATTATTATCATTATTAATATTACAGAAATCCATAAAGGATTAATAGCACATCAACAAACATCAATAAGATGAGCTGACATTTTAATTTTTTAATAAAGCACATTTTTTATTGGACAATCTATACATATACAAGTTGAATGAATTTTTTAAAAAAAAATTAAACCGACTTAACAATGAAATTAATATGGGACCATCTTGATGCTAAACCAAATCCAATGAAAAAAGATTTTTTAAAATCAGTTTATAAATGACGGAAATATCGATGAACATACATAAAAAAAAAATACATACAGACGAACATAGAACCTCCTCCTTTTTGAAGTCAGTTAAAAACTAAACCGTATGCTTTTTTTTTTTAACCTTTTATTAATATTTTATTTAAGGTTTGTTGTTGTTGGCCAATGCTGGGCAAAATCCGCCAGTACAAAAGAAAAAGTACAGAGTCATTGAAACAAGACATCAAAATATTAGGAATCAATTCATCAATGGGACAAAAAGCCTCATTGAATATATTGATGCAGCGAGTCATTTGTTACACTTAACATACGTTTAGGGAAAATGTGTTAAGAAATCATCTTTTTCTTGTTTTTAAAACATTGTTTGCGGGTTTTTTTTTATTTTCTAAACTCTATTATTTCTTTTAATAGAGGAAAGCTTTAATTTATATCGTTCTTAAATAAAAGGAGAATTTCGTGGGTTAGGTTAGGTAAGTATTCTAAATAACTGCATTCCTAGTTTTCTATTTGACTTGTTAACCTCTCTGCAGGGTCTTTTTAATGAAAGTGGGTCTTACAAGTATTTTTGCAGGGGGCGAGTGTGGAAGGGACGATAGTGGACGGGGCCAACTTCACGGGGCCAAAGTGGAGTGAACCAAATTCATTCCCCTACTTTCCTATACCTTCTTCGGGAGGATTAACTTTTGTTGTCTTATAAGAGCATATCCGGAGATACCATTTAGCGATTGTTAGAAGAACATGCACACATCTGAGGACTACTCTTGAGAGCGTGTTGCTATTCTGAAGTAAACAAAGAAACAGACAAAACAACTGAAATGAAAAATTTTATGATGACAGCTTTATTGAAATTACATTGTCGTACGCAGGATTTCAGACAGATGAGTCCCCGAATCTGACGCATCTACTTTGATACTCAAATAAAGTGAGTATACTTCAATGTTAACAAGATGATCAAAGGGTTTAGATGAAATAATTTTCTGAAATTGTTCCTTCTTCAACCAGTGACAGTGAACCTTTAAATGGCGCACGGCGTGGATGTTGGATAATAATTGGATGACATCGGTTTCAGATACAATACCCCAGTTATATAACTCCAAAGTATCCAGTTTGGAAAACAAAGGCGTCGGGGAAAGGACTCCGTCTAAACTGTGAAAACGAAAGGTGAGTTCGTTGAGGTTCGGACATAAGTGGTCAATGATAGTGCAGTTGATGTATCGAGCAGACTCCAAACGCAACACTTGTAGGAATTTCCCGTTTCTCTCTAAGAAAGGGATGACCCCATTGTCGAAGGCAGACTTATCCCAATCCCAAATGTGAAAAGACACGTTCCTTAATTTAGCTATGACCGGACAACTTCGAAGGCTCTTGACGGCTGACTGCGAAAGTTCTAGCCGTAGCGTTAATACCTCCAAATGTGAACACATCTGAGCCAGAGCGACAAGAGGGCACCTTCGCAAAAAGTGGTCACAGTATTCAATTGTTCTAATCTTCAACTGAGTCGGTTGTCGCTGTCTGCTGTTGCGTAGAAGTCGTTCAAATGCTTTGGATTTTCTCTCTCTAACACACTTCAAGACTGCCAACTCGGGCAGGCCGAGCAAGAGGGCGACAATACCGTCTGTGATGTCATCGCTTATTAAGAAATCATCTAATTTCAGCGTGAGCAGTTTCTGGCATCTGTTAATAGTGCCGTCGGCATTCATGCACAGACTCTTGAGCCCTGCACTTGAGCACCGAAATAGGGACACTGACAGAAACGTCAAATGAGGGCAACCATCTCCGACAGTTTCCAAAAATCCGTCGTCGCAAAACACGTTCTTCATGCTTAAGTACGTCAGGGAAGGCATCGCCGTTATCAATGCCCTGCAAATTGGTCCAGATAGTATGCATGAGTATGAGTTGCTTATTAACTTCAACACTTTGAGCTGTGTGTTCGCGAGCTTGAACATATCCAATGCTCCATGCAGAGAGTTCACATTGGTTCTAGTGATATAGAATTCAAAGCGTTCTATGGGTTTGACCAACACCGCCCTGAAAACTGCTCTCCACTTGACGATGTCAGGATAATGAATCCATTTTTCTCTGAAGTTCTCGGAGGCCATTTTAGCTATGATTTCCTCGATGAAGGAGCTGGGGACGTCGATGAAGTGGTTGTCTTCGAAAATAATTGGCAAACATATCTCCATCTCGGTGCTGGCTTTGAAATGCAGCGCCATGTGTGCTACTCGTTCAATGCACAGGCTCCGCAACGTCATTGGCGACCTCAGCTTCAAAACCAATCTCCCGTTCTCCATGTAAACTTTGAAATTATTTCACCTGTAACAAGCAGAAGAGGCGTGAGCCACTGGTTATTATAATACAATATTAATATTAAATAAACGCTGCGTTAGTCTATTTGAGGAAACAAATTTTCTGAGAATAGAGGAAGATACTGTCAATCAGATGAACGTTTCAAAATGTTATTATGTATTCTAATCAAATAAAAAAAAATCCACCTAACTCTTGAAATTTATTCAACCTGACAATGGATGTTTCTCACTTCATAAAATATGAAAGTGTAATAATTGAAGGAAATGAATGAAATAATTTGAATGAAAACACTCGTTTCAAAAGTTTGGAATAATAGAAAATGTATCAATTAAAACTCCAGGTATGCCAATTTTTGAGCACGTTTCAATAGCCCTAGTGATGGGATGGTGCAATTTTCATCAGTGATCAACAATCACGTGCATAAATTAATATAGAGTGACATTGATAAGCAAAAGGAATTTACAAAAATGGGTCAATACAGTGGAAGGCTTTTGAACTTCGAATAACAATACTTGCTAATAACGTTTTAAATTCTTCTACATTTTGTCTAAATACAGAAAGAAGTTTCTTCAGCTATTTAATAATTTCATAAATATATGACTAATTTCGATTAATATTTGGCTAAAGTTGGTTTCATTCGTCAGAAAGAAGTGGATAAACTAAACCGTCGACGCTTATTGGGAAAAAAAAATCATTGATATACAATATTGACAACGCTCACCACTACTTTCTAACATCCACTCGGAAGGAAAAACGTTATCACAAAAAGAAAAATGTGGTCATAGGGTGTCTAGCAAAACGATTTCGTAAAATTCTCTGACATTTCCCGGTTGATAACGTTATTCTCTCTGAACATCAGCAGCAAAAAAAAATCTATCTTGATAGAATATTATTGACATTTTTCAAAGTTTTCGTTCCTATTTCGCATTTATTTTTTGTTTTGTTTTTGTTTTTGCTGATTTTGTAAAATTCCCTGACGTTTTCCGATTTTCCCGGTCGCTATTCACTCTGTGGTCATCTTCAGTGATGAGTCGATAGTCGACGTTTACTTCAGCACTAACTAAAGCCCAATTCTCCAACCAAAGTATAATAGAGCTCTAAATATTCTAAGTATAATATAAAATTAAAGAAATCTCCATGGATTCTTCCCCAATCTATGCGGGAATAAATGCCAACACATGTCGAATCTATAATGGCAACTTTAAAGTAGTACTCTGAGACTGCCTCTATTAATAATGTTAAGAAATACATTATGAATAGGGTCCGCATTAATGAAAAACCCAAAATATGCACTAAAAATATAACAAAAATTTAGTTTCCCCGCGTTGCTTTCATTGTCCTAAATCAGCATGCCAGATTTTTTCAGGATAAGGTCGAAAAAAATCCCACCCTTGATGTGCCCAAAAATAGCCCAAATTTTCAATATCTATTGTTGTCGGAAATATCGATAAATTAGCGTACGTTTGTGCGCATTTGTAACGACTTGTAAAAATGATTTATGTCTCGAATAAATGAGTTGTAATAAATAATTCTGGACCACAAAATTTCTTTATATAACCGATCTTTCATTAACTGTGCATAAATTTCGCATGATTGTATCGACATTATCAATAGTTTAGCATGATCGAGGACACGGGTTCGAACCCGGCCGAGGACGACGAGGGTTTTTTCAGGGGGAAAATCCTGAGATCACGCACTTCCTTCGGAAGAGAAGTAAAGCCCATTAACATTTGTCAGCTGCACGTTAAAGAACCCTTGCGGGCAAAATTTGCGGCCCCTATAACGCCGTCCTGAAATGACCATGGCAGTTGAAAAGGACATTAATACCAAATAAACCAAACCAAACTATCGATTAATCAATCATTATTAAAACAGGGTGTCTAGCAAAACGATTTCGTAAAATTCCCTGATTTTTCCCGGTTGATCACGTTATTTTCCCTTACCATAAGCAGCAAAAAAAATCTATCTTGATAGAATATTATTGATATTTTTCAAATTTTTCGTTCCTATTTCGAATTTTTTTTGCTGATTTTGTAAAATTTTCTGATTTTTTCTAAAATTTCCTAACTTTTCCAGGTTTTCCCGGTCGCTAGTCACCCTGTAAAATCAACAATCGATAGCACTATCGATAGTGAAAAAGTGCTATCATCACTAGTATGCATTATATGCAAAATACGGGATAATAAATGTATAGGAAACTTACCACTTGATGAAGAAGAACAAAGTTTCTTCCAATTTTGCCCTTGTGCACTAGTCGGGATGATACGAGTGGAATATTTTCAATTGCCAAAATCGTTGCTTTTATGCAAAAATTTTGCTTGTATGACAGCCAAACATAAAATGCTGCGACTGTTATAGCCAATAACGCCACATGCACATGTCTACTTTTTTGCGTTTGCTTTGCAAGCGGATACGACGTTTTAAATTAAGGTTGCCGAATTGGGCTAGAAACCGTCCAATTGGGCTACTCTTTTCTTTTTCAGACGAGAAAATTTTCACTGGGGCTGGATTTAGTGTCGGGCGATATATCGATAGTCTCCCGATAATCGATTTTATTCAAGGCGATGTTTAATCGAAAATCGTGGTTTTATTTTTGTTTTGTTTTTAATCGATTATTTTTATCGATGCTCACATACAGATAATCCATTCAAACCTTGTACATTCTTCGGATTCCTCATTCTAGTCGCGCTGACGACTTCTTCGTTTACTCTGGAGACGGTCTTCAGGTTATCGATCCTCGTGCCTTTTCTGAATTTTTTATTAGCAACACCAATCCAGGGATTGCTATCCACTTCTTCATCGGTTCCATCAAAGTGACTTCTCTTATAGCCACCGTTTGTCGAGCAGTCACTTTTTTTCAATTATATCCATAGACTCTAAACTTTTATCACAGGAAATAGTATTAAAAACATTACTTACCTTGCTGTTATCAACAGGTGTATCTTTCTTGGAGTTACCTGCCTTCAGTTCGCTTATCTTTTCAATAACATCTCTACGAGAGTCCTTGTTGATACCTTCGAACTTCTCCTCAAAACTTTCGTATAGGGATTCGACTTATTCCTCCAGTGCATTATACTTAGCGTTTATTTCATCCCGGAGGGCTTCTAACATTTCGTTGAACACTAGGTCAAAAGCAGCAAACCTAGCATCCGGTAGGCCTTTTCGCAGGACACAATTTTACCATCTGCCACTAGCAATGGCACTTTAGCCGACTCCAACGTGGTTAATTTGGACGAAGCCATCATAATCCTAAAATATAATTGTAAAGAACCAGGGAGGGGGGGGGTAACCTCGCAGCTAGGTGTGTGCTAAAGAAGCCGTCCTAAGAAGGACGCACCTAGCTTTAAGGAAAAAAGAAAACAAGTCAGGTTTGCGTAGAAAGTTAATTCTACGCCAGGGACCCACTCGTGAATGATTGGAATAATAATAGATGATATGAAAAGTCCTTAGCTAGGTTTGCGAGGAAATTAATCCCAACGCCAGGGACCCAGAAGGATAATGAGCGTCTTGATATACTGGTTTACGGGAATATTAATTCCAACGCCAAGTTTTCCACTTTCCTTGTAGTGATTTAGCAAATTTCCTAGAAACCTGTAGATATCACGCAATTGATTATGGTCGACCGTACGTGTATCACTAGTATCTGCAGAATTGGATGCGACCGAAGCATAGGACTTTCCCTCTACTATTTTGTAACCGTGATATGACGTGAGCGGGATTTCGGTCAGTAGTCATGATGGCCGCGTCGTCAGCGAACAGAAATAGCTTGCAATTAGTAAAAGTTGGGAAGTCATGGATGAAAAAGTTGAAAAAGTTATGGATGAAAAAGTCATGATTTTCATCCATGACTTCCCAAAATAATTGTTCGTGTCATCTTGCTATATGGCATGCCCGTCTGGGCTACGATTTGCAAGACAAGATGGAAGGAACTCCAAACTTTCCAGAACATTACCCTAAGGACTATTGCACAATTAGATAGGAGAATTGCTCGCATTTACTCCATTCATAATGATTTCGATATGACCCATGTCGGGAAATATGTTCAAGAGCTCATGAAAACCGTGTTGCCTATTATGGCAAATCATGAAAATGATCTAGTCTCTGGCATTCTAAAACATTCTCTACTTAGAAAAAGACATCGTAATCCAAGACATATCCTTGATATCAATTTTGATGTCATTGATAATGTCATCTTCCCAGATTACTGGGTTTCATAAATTCTATCGTTTTTTTTTCTGTGGCTTACAACGTAATATACTCCTACTTCAGACAATCTTCAATCAAATTTTCCTCCACCAAGAGGAGGCAATTTTCTTTCATACTTTGGATGACCTTTGTGGGTACATCAGGCTTCTTTTCTAGTTCAGTGTATTTCCCTTGGAATATGATTATGAAGGGTGAGATTATGGAAGCTATGCTTCAAGTTCCACACGAATACCGATACACTACACTGTTCGATTGTCGATTGTATCCGCCGGAGCTGTGGGATGTCCACCAAGCCACTCTCGACGAGGAGGATCGAACAAATAATTTTTGCGAGAGTTGGCATTCTTCATTTAATAATTTGGTGGGGTATGAATATCCAACCATTTGGAAGGCGATAGTAAACATACGGAAAGATCAAAGTTTAGTCGAAGCTTCTTTTTTAAATGAAGCTCGCGGACAACCTCGCCATAATTTTTAGAGGGTGTAGGCCATGCAGTCAGATTGAATTGAAAGTCCGACATCCCTCATGTTTGTGTTATTGTTTAACTTAATAAAAATTTAATTTCTTGTATTTCTTTTATAGTTATTAATTACATAACATTTATGTTCAGGGTGACTAACCATGAACCAGGGGCTGGTTACCAGGCCACTGCAAAAGTCCCATCCATATAACATATGGAGGAGCGTCCTAGATGTTCCAGTACCTGGCCTGTTGGGGTTTTAGGATTTTGGGGCTTTTTGGTGGCACCCGTGTTAAGCAACTGCCACTCCGTTTCAACATGGTCACGAATGACCCACCATGCTTATTTTAGATGCCTTCATCAAGTGTTTATTACTATTGAGTAATGGTGATCATCATGCCTTCAATTCGAACTGTAAAACTATTTTCACTAGAGCACTCGTTGGACAAGAGGATAACTGGAAGTTAGTTGGGTAAGAATTATGCGAAAATGAACAGCCTCATTCCGTTAGGAGACACCAAATTTCAAAATTCCGATAATTTTTCATGTTTTACCATTTCATGAAAGTGACTTAATTCATCATCGTCTCATAGTTAAAAGAAACTATCACTTCTATTTTCAACGAGCGAAGGACCAGTTATCCGATGGAATGATTGAAAACTTCCTATGCTGAAGGTTGACATCATTAGTGAATTTACATTTGGCAAGACTGTCCCGTATGTCACTGACTAACCTTTATTAAGGCATGACACTCGGATTCATGAGTATTGGACAAGTTAGGGTACGTGAAATCAGTTTTTCTTCTCACATGTTTCTTACTTTTTCACTTTTTCCCTTAAGCATGCTTAAAGAAACGGATAAACGAAATGAAACTTGCGATATAATATGATTGTCAGACCATAGACTCCTTTTGGCAACGTGTCAATCGGGGTCTCCTATCCGTGGTCAGACAGTGAAGTATTAAAAATTATACAAGGTCTTCAAATGTTAGGAATGCTAGTTTCCAATATGCAGGAAAATTATACCAAAAAAATCTTCACACTGAAAAAAAAGATAAGAAATACGTATCAGTAAGGACGAAATTTCACACCCCTTATTATTATTCTTCTCTCCCCTCCAACTCCACTTGGTTCTATGCCAACCCGGGGCATTCCATTCATGGCCTGACAGTACTTTCATCCACATTGTATCTGATTACATTATAATTGATTTAGAGATTTCATTTTTTAACGATATTGTGCAGATTTAAAAAAAAAAACGAAAAGCTGAAGAAATAAGCACGAAATGTATTAAATTGAATAGTAAAAAAATTTAAGCACCCGAAACATATACTCCCCGACGGGATCGAACCCCAGTCTCCCGCGTGACAGGCGGGGATACTAACCACTATACTATCGAGGACCGCGACATAATCCTCTTTGGCATTCCTTATAGCATATGCACAAAGCTGTTAGGATTCCAAATGTTTCTAGTCTGGATCCACAATTTATCGAAGCTATTTTTCTTCGAATAGAATAATATTAAACTATGTTTACTAGAGTGGTTGTCCCCTTACCGTCGGTCAGGGATTTGAGTGCTTCGGGTGTGGCGGGAGTTATCTCGGGGCTATGCCTCGTAAGAAGTCCCACCAGTACACTCTCAATGCGCTTGGGGAGACGGTCGGGGCAGCGCATATCATTACCCTAGAGGAGAAATGGGTAAAGCGATAAAGGAATTGAGTGCTATTAATGTACCCTCCGTTACAGGGAAGGGATATATATGTAGTAACAATATAGTAGGTCATGGACTATCAATAGGCCTATTGTATTTCGTGTCTATTCAAGTAGAAGTCTATGACACATGCATTTTCCTACGAGCAATTTCAGTCTTCATCCACAATGGTTGTCCTTATTTACTCTTCAAATCCTCTATAGGATTGCAGGGGCAGCAGCTCTATGGAGGATTAAATAAACACAAAGTGATAGTAATAAAGCAAAGTACAATTTAATACAAGTAAAATTTAAGTATTGCTTTATTACAGTCTCTTTGTAAAGGGACATACACATAGTTGCACAAGCACTACTTTGGAAGCGATAGCGTTGCTTTCAGGTGAAGTGGGATTCGTTGCGTATTGTTGAGTAGCAGAGTAACAATGGAGTTAATAGATCGTCTCTGTTGAAGAGTGAAGAAAGAAGTTGAGAGCGCAATAATACACATACATACACCCAGCTTTAACAATGGAGTATTTGTAAGGCCATATGTGCTCAAATTTTTTCGTTATCTCGGTTCATTTTGAAAGAAACAAAATTTAGCATTTTCTTATTTTGCAAGCATCAAAAGCAGCTTTAGATGAGTAAAATATTTCCATTTGGTGGAATCTGTGAGATACAAGTTCGTGTAGCAAGTGAAATATTTGTTCAAGAGGTGCAAAAGACATCAATAGAAGGAGCTGGTAATCTCTTACCGTCTTCCCCAGTGGCGCAATTGGTTAGCGCGCGGTACTTATACGACAGTATTCGTGGCAATGCCGAGGCTGTGGGTTCGAACCCCACCTGGGGAAAGATGTTTTTCGTTTTAAGACGAAATGCAGAATATTTTGAAGGATACGAATAATCCGTTGAAAATGTTTCTTTCGAATGGTTAATTTAGGTATTTTTTTAAATTTCTTTTTAAATGCATTACTCTTAAAAGGAAATGAGACATAGATAGATAATTTTCCTTCAAGACATTATTTAAAGTGATGTTTAGCATACGCAGCATGATGCGATGTGCTATACAATAAAATGCACATATTTTTAACCGGAAAATATTGATCTGTGGTCCCCTTGAACGACTAGAATTACTGCAATTGCTTCTATTGAGAGGCAAATTTCGGCCCAATGTATACTAGGCCTGTATAATGACCACACCTCTTGCACCCTCTTGTAACATGCTGTCCACAAGATCAATTATCGATAGTTAAAGAATAGGTCTGAAAATCTCCTCTCTATATCGCTTCACTGCCACAGATCCTTTACATTCACCTGCCTACAATTATACAGAACGAGTCAAAAGACTGCCCCCCCCCCCCACTCCCATACAATTTCAATTTTAAATCTAGGGATCTAGGGAAAAAGTTTTTTGAATAAACATCTTTAGTTTTTGAAAAAACAATTACAGATGCATTTAAGAATCAATTAGAAGCTGATGGTCTGCAATTACAAAATATTGTAGGTGTTGGTGCAGACAATGCGAATGTAATGGTGGGCGCTAATCATTCCTTTGCTTCGTTGTTGAAAAAAAAAAAAAAAAAGTGTTGTGCAGCAGCAGAAATATTGCACAATTTGATGAGCCATGGTGCCTACAAATTGTATTTGTTACTTTTAAAAAAAGTGCTCAAAAATGTATATGCTGTTAACGAAATGTTTCAAAGTAATCATGTTGATCCCTTGAAATTGTTTGAAAATCTTCTGCAGTTGTTTAAAAAATTATTGGCAAGAATTGTTGTGCCTTCGCAATTAGGTAGGGTGATCGAAGCTGCTCTCATAGCGTACAATTTTGAACATGTAATGCACATAGCTGGAATAGATTTTGGGTACGAGTTCACGATTCTTTGTAACAGTTTGATTGATAATGGGTTACTTGAAGAAGTAAATGATGTTAAATTCAGATGCAAAGAATTTTTGATAGCTTTATGTAAAGATATTCAAAAATATTTGCTAGAGAACCTGTCTCTGCTACAAAAACTTAGAATCCTCTCTCCATCTATTGCCACCTCACAACATAAAGAATCTATTTACGAGTTTGCAAAGTGTTTTGGATTTCCACCTGGCAAAATGGATGACCTTCAATCTCAGTGGCAAAACATCAGCAATAAATGCTGGATCAATATGTCTGATATAGAAAAATTTTGGTTTGAAGTTGCTAATGATATTGATGCTGCTGGAAATGGAAGGTTTCATGATATTGCTATGTTAGCTAAAAAGGGTCTCTGTTTGTCAGTTTCAAATGCCACAGTGGAACGAGTATTTTCCCAGCATAATGTCATAAAGAATAAATTAAGAAACCGCTTAAGCCTTGACATGTCTGAAGCGATACTCTTCATCCGTTACGATCTGCGAAAAAATGGCTTAAATGGTGTGAATTTCCAACCCTCAGCACAAATGTACACAAAATTTAATCAATCAATGTACGACCATTTAACAAAAAATGAACCGACTTCATGGGTCAAAAACCTTCCCAGAAAAATATTCAGTCGAATAGCGAAAACCCCATCCAAATCGGATCAGTAGTTTTTGAGAAAATCGCGAACGTACAAACATACGGCTATATATACGGGTCAAACAAAGAACCTCCTTTTTTGAAGTCAGTAAAAAAAAAAACCTACCCAGAAAAATATTCATGGGTCAAACAGAGAACCGCCTTTTTTTTTATTATTATTATGAAAAGTTTTTATTTAACTTGCAATGTTAGAGTGTTTAGGTCAAATCTTATAATCAATATTAAACCAACCTCCCTAGAAGCTAGAGAGCTGGAACTTGGTACACATGCGCAGGACCGATGAAAATACATGGTAAAAATTTTTTTTTTCAAATCGGTTCACCGTTTCGTGTTCTAATGGTACTAATTCATTACTACGTACTGGCCAATTGCCACAACAAAGGATTCGTTATGACGAGGATTAAATGCCTCCGTTGTTTATTGTTACAAAATTATGACGAGATATTATAATAATATAAAACATGATAAAAGCGTGGTTTAAAAAAAAAACCCTTTCCAGAAAAAACATAACTTATTTGAATAGTTAAAAACCTTTCCAGAAAAATATTCAATCGAATAGCGAAAACCCCATCTAAATGGGATCAGTAGTTTTTGAGAAAATCGCGAACATACATACATACGGATATATACGGGTCAAACAGAGAACCTCCTTTTTTTGAAGTCGGTTAAAAATGAAGATGATGATTGTAACAGTGTTGTAAGTTTGATAGCAGAAACCTTATAATTTTCAAAATAATGTTTAACATTTTGTATCATGATTTATTTCCAAATAAATATCTTTAATAGTAGAAGTTGTTTTTTACTTTGAGTTCTCTTTGCACGAAACCTGGGGAATTTTTCAGGGATAAATAGGAAAGATCTGGGGAAATTTAGGGAATTTTTTGTCGCTATTTAGGGATGGCGCTCGCGTCAGACTTGGCATCACTGCATATAAGAAGTTAGGTAAGGGGGGCTAAACAATGGTGGTGTCAAATTTGACCTTTGACCTCGAATTTTGCACATTACAACTTTGCAACCGTTAGAGATAGAGAAAAATTTTCAATTGTACAGTTGTAGAGCTCAAAACGCTGATTTTAACAAAAAAAAAAAAAGATTAAAAATAAACCCACTACAACAAAATGAAATTTCATTGCTCAAGCTTCTTTTTTTGTCAATGAATGAAGTGCTCAATATAGTGTCCTTGTGAAGCAATGCATAACTGTGCACGGTATTTCACAGAACCCATCACATTTAACAGCATGACGGGTGTTATGTCTGTACAAGCATGCTGAATTCGTTGTTTCAGATCTCGAACCCGCCTCCTCGGGCATGAGAGCCGATCACGCAACCACTGAGCCACCGAGGCCGATTTGGGGTATTGGACAAGTTAGTGTACGTGATACCAATTTTTTTCTCATATATTGTCTTACTTATCTCCTAAGCATGCGTTAAGAAACGCGTAAGCGAAATGAAACTTGTGATATGACTGTCTGACCACGGATAGGAGAACCCTAGTCATTTCTGCACATGTATTAATCAAGCGAATTCATTCAGAAAATAGGGTTCTCAGTGTGTCTCAGATGGGTTTGTTTACATGAGTAACTTTCTTAAAGGGTTACCATAAAGGCGCAAACAAGTATCGTGGCGGTTATTCGGTTCAGGGCAAATTCAGTGCGGCGCTTATTTCTATCAATAGAAAAATGGAATGGTGAAAAAAATACTTCGCAAAATTTTAAAATAATGTAAGCTGTTTATTGAACAAACGATACAATCATGAATTATTAAGTAGCGGAATAATGGAGCTACTTATAGGTTTCACAAGGTCCGTCTGTCCCCTTCATAATTTCTGCATTTTTTGAGGTAGAAGGTTGAAATTCGGAATGTAGCTTACTATGGGTACGAGTACCTTCACTATTTAGTTTGGTTTTGATTAGCCCACTGGGATTGGAAATACAGGGGTGAGAGTTAGGAGGGACCAAGCGATCTATGGGTTATTAAGTAGCGGAAGAATGTCCGTCTGTCTGTCCGTCCGCCCCCTTCATAATTTCCGCATTTTTTGAGGTAGAAGGTTGAAATTCGGAATGTAACTTACTATGGGCATGTACACCTTCACTATTTAGTTTGGGTTTGATTGGCCCACTGGGGTCGGGGTTTCGGGGGCGGAAATTAGAGGGGACCAAAAGGTCGACGCATATTCATGCATATAAAGGAGTGAAATTCGGTATGCAGATTCCTGTAAGCAAGATCAACATTACTGTAAAGTTTGGGTTAAATTGTCCCAATAGGGTTGGAGTTGTGGGGGTAGCAGTGACTTGGTCTTTAGAATTATGACAACATATGACATGTGATATATCATTCGTTCGGAAATTAGAAACGAAAGAAGATAGAACTTTATTTCATTTTCTAAATACTACGTTCTAAAAAATCAATTTTTCGATTTAAAAAAATGGGGGGGAGGGGTTAAAAAGTGCAGATAAAAGGGTAAAACTAGATGACTTCGCGCTTCCGCTACTTTCCTATACCTTCCTCGGAACTGCTCGGGAGGTTTAATTTCTTGTTTACAATTCTTTATCAAGATCTGAATCACCATTTCGTCAGTCACAATTTCGCGGTATTTAATCCAATGATATCAACTGAAATCAACAATTTCGATAACTGGCGCGGCGCTCATTAACTTCAGTGTAGAATTGGTGCGGCGCTTATTCGCGCTTTTACGGTATTTTAAATCTTTAAACTCAAATCGTTTTTCATAATCATTATTTTTCGTGAAAAATAATCCGCACTATCACACACAGTGTTGCCAATTGTGAAGTATGATTTTCGACTGAAACCATGAAAAAATTCTACTAAGTTTTGTGGTATTATTATTATAGTGCTATAGGTGGCGTTGATCAATTTCAGTAGCCTGTGATTGGTTACTGATATGACGTCATGAATGATATATTTACTTCTGGTATAAAAAAAATTACCGTATAAATTTACTGCTGCTAGGAGTTGAATGCATGATGGTGTCATTTATAAAATGATAAAATTTGGATTTCCAGCTGACCTTATCATGCTGGTGCGCTCATTCCTCTCAAACAGGTCTTTTCGAGCTAAAATTGGTGACTCCCTCTCCCAATCATGTGTGGTTAAAGCCGGTGTCCCACAGGGGTCAGTTCTGGGACCAGCCTTGTTCAATTTTTTCATCCAGGATTTTCCAAAACCCGAAAAATGTAAGCTGTACTTCTACGCTGATGATGCGGCCATCTTAACCTTCGCCCGTGTTCCTGCCCATGTCATCTCTCGCTTGCAGAAAGCGTTGCATCTTTACGAAAAATGGTTCAACAGATGGAGGCTGAAGTTAAATGTTGGCAAGTGCAAGGCTATGTTCTTCACTAACAAACGCAGAAACCCCCCTGGTTTGCTTACCCTGTACGGAAATAAGCTCGACTGGGTCAAAGAGTATAAATATCTTGGTGTGGTGATTGATTCCAGGTTCACCTGGAATCAACATGTCTCCTACGCGCTGAATAAGGCCAAGAGGGCCAAATTCAGTCTGATCGCATTGCTTGATCGTAACAGTGCTCTTGACATTGATAACAAGCTGCTCATCTACAAAGTGATCATCCGCACGATCTTGCTTCATGGTATGCCAGCCTGGGCTTCCGTGTGCAAAACAAGGTGGAAGGAGCTGCAGACGTTCCAAAATATTACTCTTAGAGCAATCGTGAAACTTGATCGTAGAGTAGCCAACAATAATGTCGTCCATGAAGATCTAGGGATGACGCATATTGGCAAGTTTGTGCAGGATACGATAACGACCATGCTCCCGAAGATGCTTAATCACAGGAATCAGTTGGTGTCTGAAATTCATAACCCTCCAGACGACAGGAAACGCTTAAAACATCGTTTGCCCAGCCATGTCTTAGAAGTTAACTTCGACGATGTCAGGAATGTTATCTTCCCCGATTTTTGGATAGCCTAGTTCGCCGTTGGCTCCCCCCCCCCCTTTCTATGACAATCTTCAATCAACCTTTTTATCCCCAGAATGAGGGGAGTATTCTTCAATCATCTTGAGGGGGACCTTCGGGGTTTTTTCAGGCTTCTCACCCATCTCAGTGTAATTCCCCTGGTCTATACATGTGACGAGTGAGTTTGGGAGCTCTGCTTCAGTACCACTCGCATTGTTTCTTTCACTCCACTGCTCGATTGTCGATTTACTGCTGCTGAGGAAATGGAAAACGTCAAGAACGTGCCTCGGTTTACGATACTTCGTATGCCAGTTCATATTCATTGAGTTCTTCAGTATCCCTTTCACAAACTTATTGTCGTGAGTCTTCATCTTCTGTATCATGATCAAAAGGAGATCCTGTATAAACTTTCCGATATGGGCCATGTTTAAATCCAAATAGATGGATTGGTTTTTCACCGTCCTTCTGTCCAGCTGAGCAATGGTCCTCAGGGTAACATTATGGAATGACTGTAGTTCACTCCATCTGGTTTTACAGATAGTCGCCCACGCAGGCATGCCATAGAGGAGTATGGTCCGGATAATCGATTTGTACAGAAGTAGCTTGTTGTCAGTGCTGAGGGCGCTGTTGCGACCCATGGGAGCTATGATAATGTACTTAGCCCTCTTCGCTTTGTTCTGAGCATAGGACATATGCCGGTTACATGAGAGTCTTGAGTCCAGTTTCTTATTGAACAGAACAAGAGAATCTGGGGGACGCTTGAGCTTCCTATTGAGGTACAAAGCCTTGCACTTTCCGACGTTAAGGTTCAACTTCCAGCAGTTAAACCAGTCTTCGAACTGCTTCAAGGCGCACTGCAGCCGAGTGATAACGTGAGCCGGCTGGTGTGCCCATGTCATATTGGCAGTGTCATCCGCATAAAAATACAGATTACAATTATCGGGTTTCGGGAAACCATGTACAAAGTAATTAAATAGCACAGGCTATTTAAAAAAATATTCATTTTTCTTTTTACGATATTATGTATATTTAAAAAAAATCTTCGAAAACTGAAGAAATAAACACAAAAAATTTATTGATGTGTGTAAAATATGTAAGCGCCCAAAATATTTACTCCCCGACGGGGAATCGAACCCCGGTCTCCCGTGTGACAGGCGGGGATACTAACCGCTATACTATCTTTTTTTTTTTTTTTTTAAAAAAAAATGTTATTTATTGCTGGGAATTAAATACAGTGTTTAGTTACAAGTTTTAAATTACAAAGTATTTACAAGGTAATGTGATTTAATGTTGGTCGGTAGCAGGGCGTGTCTGGCAGCAACAGTCTTTTAAGATGGCTTCGTTCCATTTCTGTCTGGCTGATTTTCCCTCACATTTTAGCTGCTGAGTTACGCTGGCAAGGAATCTGTGATGGAGGGCTACCGTTTCGACAAATTCTTCGCGCGCCTGGCAGTGGTGCGCCCAGATGGAATGACTGGCAATGGCGACTATAATTGACACATATTTATTGCAATTATAAAAAAATTTGCTTAATTCATTTCATGTCGAAGTCACTTTATATATGGGAATCTTTTATTTGTTATTTATTAGTTTATTCATAAACGATATTGTTTCATTATTGCCTAATTTATAGATCATTTGGTAAAAAATGCAACATTTTCTTTTTTGTCTTATTCTAAGAGTTCTATCAGGTCGTTGCATATCAAATGTCGGATTGCACAGGTCATCTTCAATGGCCTCTAGAAAGGACACCTTCACATGTGTTATCCAAAATAACTCCCATTGCAATCCAAACATTGTTGCCATCGTATCAATCAGAAGTTGCTTTTGATGCCTACTTCTGAATTGGAATTGGCTAATAGTGACGAAATGGAACAGACAAACGATGAGGATCTTTGGGAAAGCAGGAAAATTTCAGTACTCTTATCCGATACTTCTCAATTAATTCTGGTTTGCATTCCAATCTCAAAGTTTATTTAGAGGCGCCAATTGAGTCACATAAAATTGACCCACTTAAAGTGTGGAAGAGTTTGGAGAAATTCAATTTTCATTTGTGTTCTTTGGCAGTAGAAAGCTTAAGTATAAAACGATCCTCCCTTAAGCCAAAGCATTTAGAGAAATTGTTGGTAAAGCATTCTTTAACAATAGAAGAGTTGAAAGAATTGTTTTAAGTATTATTGTCTTCAAAAAAATGTTTTTGTCTTGAATATTATTATCCTGAAAAAATAAAGAATTTATATATTCAAATTATTCTTATGGTGGTGTTTCATTATTCTACACTATTTAACCGGTTTTAGAGGTTCATTTTACATGTTTACAAGTAGAAATAATCGATTATAAATCGATGCAGATATCAATAAACAACGATGCAGATGTCGGACATCGATGCTAAATTTTTATACATCGCACGGCACTAATGAGAACGAGAGTTTATGATAAAGGTCAATTTGTCAAGATGTTATCATTCATCATAAATTAGTGCTGGATTGTTATTTTTGATGATTTAAATTTATTTACATATGAAATATCATAAACTTGGAACGATAAAAGTAACACCTTGATGTCACAATCTTAAAGCCAGAGAGGTTAGAAGTTAGAAGAGACCAAAACCCTTCTAACCTCTCTGCTTGCTGAAAGCAGATGGTTCAAAGCTGGTTTTGAATTGTTGAGAACAACGATATTATTAATTTTAATTGAATAAAGCACGAAATTATTGGAATTAATTTCATCGTATAAATATTCATGAGTAAACAGTATTGCATTATTATTTAATTTTAAAAAAATCAAGAACCCAAACACTTGCATTTGCCGTAACAGAGTTGGACTGCAGCCATTTCAACAAGTTATGGCGGAAAACCTCACAAAAAATCACAGAAAACAACACAAGTAAAGGAAGATAAAAACTCCATAAAGCCCATCTTGGTTGTGTCAAAAATACAAAAATATCGTCGACATATCTATGCCACACCGATGGGATTTAGTTAAACGAAGTGACAGACAAATTTTTGCCTAGGTAACGAAGGCCATGGTAATTTGGAAGGATTTCTATTGGCTATAGTCGAAATTATGGCAACAGCATGTTTATTTATTTTTTTCACTTTACTTCAGACCTGATTCCACCGAACAGGCAATTCCACCTACGTGCCCACCTAAAGTATCCAAATTCCACCTAATCTGGCAACCCTACCCTTTTACCGTTGGATAACGATGCCTTAAATAATTTTTTTCTAATCTCTAAATTGATTGCCAAAATGGAAAACATGAACTCGATTAACTCAATGATTGTCAATGAAAGAAAGAGACTAACATCAATTGCATATTAAATAGCAAACTTTTTATTTGGTCTTCAATGAATTTCCCTTGACAGAAAATACAGAAACATCGTTTCTTACATTTTTAATTTATAATTAAAAAATAAAAATAGTAACTATCAACTAAGTTTAAAATCTGCACTCACAAGTTAATGTTATAATAAAAAACAAGCCTATTGAGAAATGGATATGAGTATTATTAAAGTGGAAGCAATTATAAAGCAATCCCCGTCAGCTCTGGCCATAAAACTTTCGTCGGGTGAGTCTTTAGACGAAACGAAACGCTTGAAGCCAACCCCGCACCACTCAAAAACTCCGCCAAAGATAAGTGTCTTTGGAAAAAGTTTACGAAACACTCCCACGTGAACGTCAACACTGTCTTTGGAAAATGTATTAGAAAAAATAAACGCAAAACTCCTATCCTCAGGAACACTTTTCAACTGCATCAAAACACTACGGATATAATCTTCATCCCGAACATTAGCATCAAAGCATACGGACGCAGCTTCGATGTTTTCCCCACAAAAAGCGATCCCAATATTATCTGGTTCACGATTTTCGTCTATCGTAAATCTCGGAGCGACAAGCATACGTCCGTTTCCGCCACCAAATGGAAATTGAAAGCTTTGATTCTTTATAATTGATCGCACTAAATTGCTGCCTAAAGTGGCTGTAAATGCGTAACCAAAGAAAATCATGCATCTCACTTTTGCATGAACAGGAATGCCGGTGAGCCTTGGAATTTCTTCTTCACGAAGATCGAATAGATCGGAATCATCTATGAGGAAAGAATAAATGTCTACCCCTGGCATATCGGGCAAAAGAAGACATGTAAAGGCATCTCGGGTGATAGTAGATGAAACATCTGTTCCTATAACGCGAACAGCACCTGCACCCAGCACCTGACAGTCATGTGGAAGCTCAGCCAATAAACTGTCCACCACTGAAAAAAAAAAAATAATCACGTTACAGTCTAGTAAATCCAAGCTAAAAGATATTAGTGATGTGCGATGGTAAAAACTTTACCATCGAAGTGCCGTCGATGGTTTTGTTTCCATTGTTAAATTTCACGCATATCGTTATAATTGTTAATAAATTATTTTAGTATATATTTTAATTCTTCAATCATTCTTGTCTGACCCTTCTGATGTTAATGCTGGTGTTCCCCAAGGCTTTGTCTCGGGGCCTGCCTTGTTGAATTTCTTTATCCACGACTTTCCTAAGTTTACAAAGTGCAATCTTTACTTGTCTGGTGACGACGGGTCCATCATGACCTGGGCACGTAATCCAGTCCACGTCATCAGCCGTCTGCAAAAAGCTTTACACCAGTGTGAGAGCTGGTTCTCTAAGTAGCGCAAACGCAAAAACCCTCCAAGGCCCCTCATCCTACATGGTAGGAAGCTTGAGTGGGTTAAAAATTATAAGTACCTCGGAGTTGTGATTGATTCCAAGCTCAAATGGAACGACCATGTCCAATATTCGCTTAACAAGGCCGAGTTCCCCAACTACTGGATCTGCTAGATCCTAGTTTTTTGGACTCGCTATTCGTCAATCCGCAATCCGATTGTCGTCCCTACCATGAAGGGACTCTTTTCTGGATGACTTAAAGAGGTTCATCAGGCTTCTTTCCTACTTCAGCGTACCTCATTTGGTTTACTTTTTGGGCGAGCGTGTAAAGTGAGCTAAAGGCTCCTGGACCACTCATACTACTTTCTCACTACACTGAACGATTGTCGCCAAACTTCTCATAGGACCTATGACATAAGTAGGGTAATTATGATATCTTCTGTTGAAAAAGCTGTTTTAGCTAGTAAAGTGCTATCGTTAGTTCATTGGGATGTCAAGTTACCTTGATAGATTGCAGCCAACAACAGAAAATTGTTGAAAAATACTTATTTCTTGCCAATTTTGATTTGAAACGTGGAAGTTGCTGTAGTAAATTAATTTTTATGTTGTATAATAAAATCTTGTTCTTTAAAAAAATTAGTCGAATAAAATCACCAAATCCAAAAATTTTATTCGATTAGTCTATTCGAATAACGGTAAATGAATATCGCACATCCCTATAGTGGTGTTTTCAGATGAGACCTCTAAAGTCACTTGACAATATCGACAACCGAACAGTGTAGTGTATCGGTATTCGTGTGGAACTTGAAGCATAGCTTCCATAATCTCACCCTTCATAATCATAATCCAAGGGAAATACACTGAACTAGAAAAGAAGCCTGATGTACCCACAAAGGTCATCCAAAGTATGAAAGAAAAATGCATCCTCTTGGTGGAGGAAAATTTGATTGACGACTGTCTGAACTAGGAGTATATTACATAGTAAGCCACAGAAAAAACGAAAGAATTTATGAAACCCAGTAATCTGGGAAGATGACAGTCACTTGAAAAAATGACTTCAAAATGATTACAACATCATGCAAAATATCATGGGTGAGGCAGCATGGGATCGGTAGAAAATAGAAAGGGTTAAAGGAAGCGGCCAATGAGAAGGCATACCATGAAAAGACGTTTAATAATCTGAAATATCGCGATATTTATCGATACCGGAGACTCTCTGGTCTAAGTTAGTGTTAGTTAAAAACCATCGATGGTTCGCACATCACTAAAAGATATACCAGTAGAGTGTGGATCTAGCTCGGGGATCAAGAATAGTTATCTAACCTACAGTGATAGTTAAAGTATGAAATATCCAAAAATACTTACAAGGCGAATCGGAAACATTACTAGAGCTTATGAATATCTCGAATCCTTCCTGTACATCGAAAAACGCGTTCGCAGCAAACAGGATCGCCGTTCTCGGACGGCTAAATGTATGCTGGAGAACACTGGAGATGTGGTTGGCGAATAGGGATTTACGATATTGGCCCGTCCAAAATATCCAAGAAAACTGATGCCGACTCTTTTTGGCCCGACGGCTTATCCTATTCCACATTTTACAGACTTTTGCGCAGTTATATAGGTCCTGGATCGGTAAATGGTGAAAGATTTCCTCTACAATTACTGGTATCATTCCGATTCGGTGAATTAGACGATCTTCTCGCGAAGCATCCGCATCCACACATGCCGTAATATTTGATTCTTCTAACGCACTATCAGACATACTGTAATATAGTTCAAAAAAAATATTGATAAGAAATTAATAATCTGCAGACACGTACTGCCGGTAAAGAACTCGAAAAGGATATTCAGCAATCAGGGATTTTAAACACGTTTTAAGTTCCCCAACAAATGCACAAATTTTACATCTCGTCAGTATACAATATAGGAATAAAAGGAAAACACAAATCCACAAAAAAAAATTCTAATGACTCACATGTACATTCCGGAATTATGACTCATTGATGAAGGAATTATGAATTCCGAAATGTACATCTGAGTCATTAAAATTTGTTTGGTGGATTTGTGTTTTCCTTTTATTCCGATATTGTATATTGGTGTCCACAGTTTCTGGCTATTTTGTTTTATCTCGTCAGTAAAAAAAAAAAAAGTTGTTAAACTCCCCGGGTTTATTGGAAAAGGCAAAAAGATGATAACCCCCGTAACACCTTCACTTCATTGGAATACTTTGTAGAAATAGAGATAAAACTTTACAATGTACAGTCTATTCCAAAAGCGTTTTCACTTGCTTGGCAGGAGTTGAGCTAACCGAATTTGACTGGTCATAGTCCAGTAGTTTGAGCTAACATCGTAGAAATTTCAGGGTTCCCACAGAAAATCTATATCTCAATTCCCTGACTATCCCCGACATCGACGGTCTCAATTCCCTGATCAAATCGTAAATTTTTCTAAAACAACATGTCTCTACAACAGCTTTTCAGACTCAACTTTTATATTATTAGCTGTCACATTTTATAAAATTAGAATTAGTATCAGTATTACGAGGCTTGTTCAAACATTATTGCCTACTGGTCCGTAACTGGAAGCATCAATAGGATTAATCAGGTATTCGACAAATAACTTAATGTCTCCAGTAAAATCTATTTCCCTGACTTTGCCCAGGAAGAGTCTCATTTCCCTGACAAAAGCATGAAATTTGTCAGCCCTTCTTCCCTGACCATGTTTCATTTCCCTGACTTTCCAGAATGTCGGAACCCTGAATTTAAAATGGGGTTGAACTTGCTGTGCCGTTATGTTATTTGTTTAAGATATCTCATTTCTAAAAATTGGTAGGTACTCCCTATGTAATACCATAATAGATTTATAGCCTATATAGAAGACTATTTTTTTGTTAAATCCGAAGCAAACTTACAGTTTACATTCTACTAATGATAATTTCATGAAAAACGTGATGATCTAATTCGTGCATTCGCCATCATATTGTTGAGCGCGCCTTGCCAACTTACCGCTTACTTCCTTGTGTAGTTTTCACGTTACTATACTGCTAAACTAATAATATACGTTGATTTATAAAGAAAACTTTCCTAATAAAGGCTCAAAATCAGATTTCAGTCAAAACAGTTGAACATCACTCAGTTGAAGAATGAATTTTAAAGGGGTGGGTGTCAAAGAACCAAGCACTACGATCTCAGGTCTATTGTATTATCCCCAATGATGATGAAAGAACGATTATGAACGAAACAAACACAAACACCCATGCCGTCGGCGGAATTCGAACCCGCGACTCGCTGATGTCGAGAGGTAAAAGACCTGTGCCTTAACCCTTTCGGCCACCAAGCTGCCCTGTTGCTAAGAAACAATAAATGCTATCGTGCAACGTGATTCGAACGCGATTTCTTGCCTGAACCGATTGATCTCACTGGTTTAATGTATTGCAAGGAAGCCGAACATAATTCACCGAAGTGAAAACGTTTTTGGAATAGACTGTACTAGAGATGGGCGATAGTACTATCGATAGCCCTACTGTCGAATAGTCAAGTAAGTTGATACTATCGCGATAGTTGACAGAGCGCCTCCTTACTAATTCTTTTTAAAATTTTTAGGCATTTACTGTTGTAAAAGATATCATTCCTTTGCCCAAGCCAATTGAGTCAGTCACAAAGGAGATAGGCCTAGGATTAAAAAAAACTTTACTTGCAAACATTGAGAAAAGATTTGGGCCAGTGGAATACAATAAACTATTAGCAACTGCCACACTATTAGATCCACGATTTAAGAGACTGCATTTCCAAAATGCAAAAGCCTGTGCAGACGCATTGTCAACCATCAATGAGGAATTGGTAAACTTATCATTGGGGATATCATGACAATTTAATTTTCCATCCAGCTTTCATAACTGAAGAGAGAGATGGAGGTTATAAACTCAGTTTAAGGCAGTATTTAGATCAGCCATGTATACCACGGAAAAGCAGCCCCTTACATTTCTGGTCTCAACTTAAGTCAGTTCATCAACATTTATACGAAATTGCACAAAAAAGATTGTGTGTGGTTGCCACTTCCGTTCCATCAGAAAGACTGTTTTCTAAAGTGGGTAGTGTCATTACTGAACGGAGAAATAGATTGTCTCCAAAACATGTTGAAAAATTGATAATTTTGAGCAACCTCTTGTATAAGGAATGGCCCAATTAAATGCTCTAAATGTGTAATTAATGTATTTTTCATTCTATTGTTAAATAAATGTTATATTTTTTGGCAAAAGATGGTAATTTTTTATTCTTGATGTTTGTTTCTTTGAGTACTCATAATTGCAAACTATCGCGATAGTTAACGATAGTTGCAGACTATCGTGATGCTATCGAGTTAACTAAAAAACTATCGTGATAGTACTCTCGATAGTTTTTTTCTCACTATCGCCCATCTCTAGTCCAGAGTCAGGCTAGGTTTCATTCTCCTAATCAACGGTAATTAACGAAATTTTCTTTTCTTTTCGCAATTAAATAAGCGCGTTTAAATAGCAGTAATGTTTATAATTATCCAGATAGTATTTAAAGTAAAATTCATATAGAATTGAATAGCTTAGATTAGGGTAAATTCAACAGTTAGATCGATTCTGAGGCTTACAATTGCCGAAGATCACGTGGCTTTTCTTTGTATAAAGATTTATGTTAATAAAATGTTTCCCCCTATATAATTCTGTTAATATCAGGTTTGTATAATGTGTAATGCCTTTTATAGTTAAGATATTTTTCAATAACATCGATTTAAGACTGTTTGATACTAACTTCTTTGTTTAAAATGTGCGGAAATTAAAACTTGGATTTAGTAACGAAATTTCAACTTTCAAATCACACAAATGCCTTTTAAACACTGAATGTCTATTTAGGAAGGTACATCCGCATGAATTAATGAATTATATCGTAAAAATATCGATAAAATAGGCTAAATTTTGTAACGCACGTGCAAGCTAACAATATTAGCAATCCCTATTTAATTTATGCCATCCGTTGCTTAGAACTGCTTAATCTGCATCAATATTGCCTAAGCATAATGTTTTCATTGTATTTAATGATTTAAAAGCAGATTTTTCTTCATAATTGGAAGCTTTG
>JAHWFO010099770.1:0-12005 GCA_023313115.1 Rhysida immarginata
GAGATAGAATTTAGATGTGCCTTAATTTGCATATTTGAGATGATGAAAGGTGCTCCATCAGATAGAGCACCCTCCAGTTCCTAATCATTCCTTGTATTGGAATTTGCGTAACTACATTGGTATTCAAAATAGGAAGGGGGTAACAGACTTTTAACTCACCCGGCATAATTTTAAAAAGAATGATTACCCTGCCTTGTAAACATCTATGACAAATGTTGAAGGACTGATGACAATGCGGATACTTTTGAGGGGACTATCCAACGAATTATTGAAGAATGTATTATTCGTCTCAATGAAAGGAGTCTCTGCCTATAGTGACTCTATTAACTTTTATTCGCTGAAATAAATGCTACAACATTTCTTTATTTTTATAACAAAATTATATCATAAAAGACTTAACCCATTTTCATAAGTTTAAGACTCCCTCTAACAGTGTATTAGTTTCCTTCGGTTCTACATTTTGCCGTTTCAGAGTAGTTAGCTGCACAAAATTATCTACATAGGGACACATGTAAAGAATTTTTTTTAATTTCAATGTACTGTATTTTCTCGAATCATGAGTTTTTAAGTCAATTTCAGTGGGAAAAAACCACCATCAATTGGAATTCAAGTTTGGTGTATCCTGGCGTTGTCTTCCTGGAACACTCCAGTTCGATCAGAAAAAAGAAACTCGTCCAAGAATGGAATGACCTGGTCATCCAGCAGATTCAGGCACTCGGCTGCATAACATTGCAGAATACAGACCAGAGCAACAGAAGCAAACCCAGATCATCGCAAAGTCTTCACAGGCTTGGATAGTGCGGTTCTTTTCTTACCCTGATGCGCTCATCATCTATGAGGGTGGGTCGAAAAGTAATGCCTCCATGGTTGTAATTTTTTTATTTTTTAACCGATTTTCAAAATTCTTTTTGTATCTGATACTTATATTTGTCCTCTGTGTAATGCACTATTCACTTTTCGACATAGTCCCCATTCCTTTCCACGAATGGCGCCAACGCATAACTAGTCAGATGAACCCGTCGGAGAAAAATTCCGGGGTTTTTGTTGACACCAGGATTGAATGGCAGCTTTGGACCCTCTTCTATAGCTCGATAACGCTCGACCGCATACGATCCCCACACTCAGAAGCGTTGCAGCGTGTACAGTTTCAAAGATGGAAGACTTTTCACCTTGTGACTTTCACCACTTCCCAAAGAAGAAAGAGCACCTTAAGGGACATGAGTTGCGTTCTCATGATGAGATGAAAGATGCCATTCAATTCTCATGTCGACAACAACCCCGGAATTCTGCTCCGAAGGGTTCATCCGATTATTCATGCATTGGCGCAATGCGTGGAAAGGGATCAGGACTCTGTCTAATGGAAAATAGTGCATTATATTGAGGACAAATGTAAGTATCAGATATAAAAAGAATTTTTAAAATCGGTCACCAAATAAAAAGTTACAGCTTTTCGACCAACCCTTGTATGTAGGATAGGGTAAACCTAGATTCATCAAACTTGATTACTTTTTTCATCTGCTCCATTTTCCAATTTTTGTCCTCCCGGGCAAACAGTAATCATCTTTTCCTATTGTTTTTACTAAAAATCGGATATCTTGTGGCAAAGCAGTTGCTTAGTTACAGTCCTTAAAGTTTCGTCGCATTGTGCGGAAGGATAAGCTTTTGATTTCCTTGTTAAACTTTTCTGTCAAGTCTAATGTATAATTTCTTCGGTTTTTCCTTCATCATGCGTCTTAATGATCTCCAGTCACGATTAGTCAGAATTTTTTTCCGATCACAGTTACTACTCGGGGTTGATGATTCAGATCTTTCCTTCCGAGGCTTTACTAATTGTTGAACACTTTTTACTCAATCCCAGTAATTGCCGCAATCTCTTTGCTTGTTTTCTCTGCTTGGAATAAGCCGATAATTTGCTCCTTCTGAAACTCGGTGACATCTTTTCCGCGACCATGTGCTGCGTCCACATACATCTTTCTTCAAAAGAAATAAAGCGATAAACTAATGCAGAACAATATAAAGGAAGTATTTCGCACAAGACTTCAGTAGTATGCCTGTGACTGACTCCTTAGTATTTGCATATTGAATATTCGACGGCGACTTTATTTTGGCTAGGCAGTGTATCATCACCATCATTTACAACCATTATTTATCCACTGCAGGATGAGGTTCCTCCAAATCTATGAAGCACTGAAAAAGCATAGTTAATTTGAAGTGAATTGGCCAATAACCCTATACCCTGGCAAATGAAAATTGCAAACTCATCATAAGAGTGAGAAAACATCCGCGCCAGAAAAGACCCTAACCTAACCTGATCGTCACGAAAGCCAAAAGACCGGAGCCTTAACGCTCTCGGCCATCAAGTTTGACATCAGTGTTGCCAATTTAGCAGGGGTATGTCCAGTTTAAAAAGCATTTTCATTGTTTTGTGCATTGTTTAATTTTTATTAATAATGTCCCATAAAGGACAAGCGCATGAAATAAAATGATAAATTAGCAATACTGGTTTGTAATCTGTTTGTAATCAACGATGGTTTAACCCATAATCCTTTGCGAAGTCACCCTACAATACAGTTACTAGGAGCGAATCTATATATATAAAATTTCTCTGTATGTCTGCCTGTCTGTCTGTTAGCTATGCATTCCAAACTGTTTGGTCTATCTTGATGAAATTTTGAATGGTAATTTAGGTTGACCCTGGGAAGGTTTTAGGCAGGCCAAATTGATCCAAGGTCAAGGTCATGATGGAGTTATAACGCTTTTTTACCCCCCCCCCCCACACACACATTCTGTCTCTCTTTTTTAAGGGAATTTTTATTTCTTTGACCACGTAAAGGGGTAATTCAAGAAGAAGATAGATTGAAGATACATACATAGAAAACGAAATAAGATAGAAAAAGATAGATGAACTGGAGGCTTTTGTTGCAGAAAATGAACGAAAGCTACTCAATGACCAAAGAACTGCTTACAACAGGATAATTGATGCTGTCAGAAGACAGACTGAAAAACTTTTTTTTCTTGATGTGCCTGGAGGCGCAGGAAAAACCTTCCTGATCAACTTTTTCTCGCAAAGACCAGGCAGCACTGCATATCTTGCTGTAGCATCTTCTGGCAATGCAGCAGCAGTTCATACTGGAGGCAGGATAGCACATTCAGCTTTTAAGATTCCTTTGAACTTAGCCAAAACAGATTCTTCAATAATTAACATTTCAAGGAATTCAGGCAAGGCCATGGTTTTCCAATAAACACGGCTCATTATTTGGGATGTGTGCACCATGTCATATCACAAGGCGCTGGAAGTTGTTGACAAGACTTTGAATGACATCAGAGGCAGTGGCAGTCTCATGGGAGGAGTGACTCTGGTACTTGCAGGAGACTTTCAACAGACGGGAATCGTCATCCCAAAAGGCACAAAGGCTGATGAGCTGAATGCTTCTTTGTAGAGCTCCATTCTCTGGCAACATGTTCAGAAACTGGAACTGAAGACCACCAGGAGAGCCCGTCTGTTTGAAGATTTAACAGTTGTGCACTTTTCACAGCAACTGCTTGCCACTGGCAGCAGAAGATTGCCTTATTTTTTTACCAACAGCTCAACATGCATCAACTGCCATGTGAAGAGATAGTTGGCACAATAAATGAGCTCAAGGCCAAAGTCTTTTCTAGCATGAACAACAACTACTCCTTCCACCTGTTTGTGTGAGCGTGCGATTTTGGCTCCACAAAATGATGAAGATGAAAAAATCAAACTGGATCTGTTAGAAAAAATCAATCTATATCTGCTATAAATATTACCTGAACCAGCAAGTTCTTTTCGATCTATTGACACTGTTGTCAATCAGGATGAAACTGTAGAGTTTTCATCTGAGTTTCTAAACTTTGTCCAGCCACCTGGAATGCCACTGCAGAACCTAATCCTCCAAGTAGGAGCTCAGTCATACTGCTGAGAAATTTGGACCTTCCACGATTGTGGAATGAAACAAGGTTAGTCATGAAAAGCATGAAGCCTCATGTTATCGAGGTCATGACTAAGGTCATCATAACGAAATACAAAACTGAAATTGTGTTCATTCCAAGAATCCCGCTTATCCCATCAGACACAGATTTGCCATTTCAGTTCAAGAGACTGCAATCTCCTCTAAAGCTCAGTTTCGCTATGTCAGTCAACAAGTCTCAGGACAATCTCTTAAGGTTGTTGGACTTGATATAAAGTCTTCTTGACTTTCTTATGGCCAGCTATATGTTGGTTGTTCACTTGTTGACATTCCACATAATCCTTAGATCTACTTTAACCAAAAAGGTTTCACTAAGAACATTATTTATTTGGAAGCTTTGCATTAACTAATTCCTTGTTTTGTATGGGTTTGAGTTTAACTTCAGTTTTTTGCTTTGTTCAACAGAATAAATACTTTTAATTAAAAACTGTTCTTGACACGTTTTTTTAATTAGTTTTCACTGTTTAGTTTTTAGTTATAGCTTTTTTTTTATTATAACACAAGCAATGCCGGGTATTAAGGGTAGTTTTATATATAAAAATTATCTCGATAGGACTTAGCAATGTCTAGATTTTGAAGTTCGAAATTTAAATTTTTTCTTGAAAAACCGGGACTTATGGTCGAACCCCATTAAGGCAAATCATACTATAAGATAAGGTGAGAAACTTGGATGCTATACGACGATGACGCAAATAAAACCACTCGAAATCAATTTTCACACAGAAGATTTTACTGGATAGAGCGATTCAGTTTCTGTTATCGCTATAAGAAGTGTACTTTCTATGTCGCCCACACAATAAGATTTATTATAACAAAAATAAGGAGCGCAACGCTATCTGGGATTCAGTAGATTGTACTTTTGGGGTTTCAACCTAATTAAATAATTAAACAAAATTGGAACGTAGGTAATAATTAAAACTGGATTTAATTCTCCAAACATAAGCTAACGATATTAATGAAAAAAAGGAAAAATTCCGCGGCCTGGATTCGAACAAGGGACTACGGTTATCACGGCTACATGTTAATAATTCGTAGCTGACTGAATACGTGAAGTGACGAAATGAATGTGACGAACAGAATGTGTCAATTCGACAGAGTGGCAAAACGATTCTGGGACGAAATGAACGTGACCATTTCAATGTAATTTGCTGAATCTGTCCAGTCAACTGAGTCACATCGATTCTGGGGCGTACGGATATAACGACTTGACTAAACGAACGGAAGGAGTCAAGTTGACTTGAGTGTCAAAATGATACTGAGCGAAATGAATGTGACGATTTGAAGCATTGAAAAAGTTTCAGACCAGATGATGTGTGTGACGAACTGATTTTTAAATAATTTATTTATTTATTTATATGCATTCCATCTGGAATAAAGTATAATTAAGAAAGTAAACAGGAAAAATAATAAAAAATATAGAAAATTGTTGGAAATACATCAGTTACTGCATAAAATGTTTGTTAAAGTTCAGGACAGTATTTTATTATTTTTCAGAGTAGGTTAGTCATGGTCCATTTGTCCGTTGATATAATGTTCAGTGATCTTCGAAAATAGGGTAGTTCGGTTGGTAGTGGTAAATCTACTCAAGAATTCGAGCGAATAAATAGCGCTATTTATTATGAGCTTTAGCAAAAGACTACTTATAAATAGCACGCTTGGACTGTACGTTTATCCGGTCGCCGTTTGCACGATTACTTGAAAACGGATTAACTGTTTCAAATAAAGTTTTTGAAATATGACCATCAGTCTTAGCTCGGCTGTATCAACTTTCCAGGCTTTTTCGTGGACCCCTTTTTCGAATTCACGCGCTAAAACAGTGACCGTAAAGAAATCCAAAATAATGGCATGTCATAGAACAATTGATTCGTCAGGAATGAATAAACTGCTACTTTCATGATCATCTTTTAAGCATTGTGACATGGGCACGCACACGTGAAACCGTTTTGTCGAGGCTCAGGAACCAAATCATTCAATATTTGAGCAATAAAATAGACGTAAATTTGGAAAGAATTAAATGTCCGTTATTTGAATTTCCGTTATAATTTCCGTTACTAATAACTTAGCTAGACCTTAAATTCTCGAATTTAATATTACTTCTATGTCACAGGTAAAGGTCCTTGGAATATTTACAAGATTTTATTCTCATTTCATTTTGGAATTTTTTTTACTATTTATTAGAAGAAACGGCAGAATAATGCTATCATATTTTAATTGTTACTATTGCTTCAGAAAAGTATATACATTTCAATTATCCAATTACATACAATTATTATAGATATAAAAAGCAAGAAAATAAAAACATTTTTTATTAATATGCTTTCAATGACTAAATTCGGAAAGAAGAAGCTAATGAAATTAGGAAATATCGTCAATATCCTGGGTTGTCAAATTTTTTTATCATAATTATTAATACAAATCTGCATTAAAACTTATTTAACTATTATCAGAATAGAGACTGTAATAAAATTTATTTATTAGAAAAGATGTATTAATTTTCATGAACTCTGTTGATTTTTAAACCCTATTCAAAGTTAACACACGAATCTCATTTTTAAAATCATCGCGAAAGGTTTCGGTTTCGACGAGATGCTGACAAACGCCATTAGATGGCAGCACGTTAAAATCCCCCTAGTTTATGCGTGATGATGGGACCAGCTTTAACGTGGAAGAGACTCACTCTCCCTTATCAGCTCTTGGTTTCTGGCACGCCAATGGAGAGGTACACAGAAACCAAGTCCAAATAGCTGAGGGATCACGGTTGCGGCAATCCACTGCCTCAACATCTCACAGGACTATTGCCGGAAACTGCCGCTCAGTGTCGCAGAGTCGCGATGAAAGCTAAGATGTACGAGGCCTATTATATGTTGAAAACAGTATCTTTGGATGAAATGACTTTTGGATCACCTTTAGCACATGAAATTTTATTTTCAACTATTCTCGATATTTGAATACACAAATTTACTGTTGTAATACAGTAATTTCTTTGCAGGTGGATGGTGATATTCTAATAAACGAGTAATTTAATTTTTTTAAACGGAAGTGAACTTGTATACATAATATATAGTATTTTATTGTGAAAGTATACTCTTCCATTCTGTTGATTTTTCCATTTTCCTGGGATAATATACCAAGTCAATTTACCCAATAGCATACCCAGAAACTCCTCTGGGAAAGGGGGGGGGGGCATATCACAGACAATTCTTTCATTGCAATTTTTGACCCCTAAGGCAATGAAGGTCTTGCCGTTCTCGAAACCAGCAAGTCGCGGATTTGAATCCCGTCGAGGGCATGGGCATGGGCGTTTGTCCCTTTTCATTATCGTCCTTTCATCATCATTTCATAAGCAATAAGCAACCTTGCACTTGGTTCTTGGGGCCCTTGTGCAGTATCAGCTCCAATGTATATAAGATATACGGCATATCATATCCACCCTCAAAAATGAGTAAGGCACCTCAACAACAACAAAATAATGAAAATGCGGGAGAAATGTTACCTATATTATATAATATAAATGTTTTTATACAGTTTTATATTCCGCTTTTTATCATTGTATTAACAAATTGTTTGTAGCTAGTATATAAAGGATGACATCTCGGTTTTGCAGGATTGTCCCGTTTTTTTATTGGGATTTATTAATTATATGTAATTCAATTAAAAATTATCGATAACATTGATATCTGACCAAGTTCTTCTGGTTTGATTTTTCCAAAATTTGGTCCCCTATGTAATGTATCGTGTTGCCACCAGATGGCGCACCTAATCTTTTCCTTGTTGCCTTGCAGCCATCACTCTCTCACACACAGACTCTCGATCACCCTTCATGTAACACCACGTTATGTTCTCTCTCCATCTTATGTATCCTAATATTTACCATGACAATTAAACCTTATATTATCTACCTTACCTTGCACGTTGATTCATCTCATTACACAACAATTGGCGACGAGGATGGGATGTAAATCAATGAGATGTTCAACGGAACCATGTCGATGAAACTGGAATGAGAAACTCCGCAACAAAGACGAGACGCCATTTCACCCACTCATTTACGACTCCAATCAATCTACTCGTCTCCACAAGGCAAGTTTCTTCTCTATTAAACAATCATGTCTATCATTGGCACTCTCCAACCCTTCGATGTCGATAATCCAAAATTATGGGACATTTATGTTGAGCAAGTTAAATACTTCTGCGCTGCAAACAACATCGTGGAACCGGAATGTAAGCGAGCAACTCTGTTAGCTGTCATAGACCTAAAAGCCCTGGCCGTTGTTCGACCACTCGTTGCACCGGCATTGCCCGAAACAAAAACTTTTGACGTACTCTTAACTCTGTTAAAAAATCATTATGCCCCGGCACCATCAACAATTTTTCAACGTTTTCAATTTCACAAACGAACTCAAAGAGAAGGTGAATCAGTAAACTCGTTTGTCACTGATCTTCGTCAACTAGCAGATCTATGTAATTTTGGCATTACTCTTGACGAGCGTCTACGAGATCAATTCGTCTGTGGAATGAAGGATGAATCAACACTACGACGACTACTTTCTGAATCAATACTGACTTTCATACGAAGCTACACAGCAAGCATTATCTGCTGAAACTGCAGCTGTCCAAGTGAGAGAAATCCGTGCAAATGAACAATTCTCTACTTCTCCACCCGAGGTCATCAGCAACATACAACGTAAGAATATAAATTCAAAGTTCAAATCAAGAAAGAAAACGTCTACTAAAGAGACAAGGTTTCTACCGACATCAAATGTTGCTACTCCCACTCAACATGTTCAGAAAGAATGCCAAGGATGCAGAGGCCGACATTACCGCTCAAACTGTCCTCATAAAAACGCTGTATGTCATCATGGCCCAAAACTAGGGCACTTATTCCGTGTATGTCGTGCTCGTAAACAAACAAAAAAACCAAAGGCCGTATAGTATGATAAATGCAACAGGAGAAGTTAACAGCCACTCTCAAATATGTTACTAATCAATTGTCTCAAGAATCACCCCCACATAAATGCTCTGTGACACTACAGATAAATGGACTCAAATGCAAAATGGAAGTCGATTCCGGATCAGTATATTCCAACCATTGCACATCGCAGACTGGGTCAAGTTACTTATGAAATTGCAACACCCACTAGCTTCGTTCGATAATACGTGGATCACATGCACGCTCGAAACAGCACAGCCTCACCTAGTAATGAAAAACTTACTCCACCTTCGACGCAAAATAACGAAACGTCTTCTTCGTCAACACTGCAACAAGATGAAGAACAATCACAAATGTTTCAAAACGTATAGCAACTGCAACAACACTCCCGACAGCGGCACTCCAGACCCGACCGACATCCTACCTCAAGGACTATGTACTCTCAATCAAGGGGAAAGTGTGTAATGTATTGTGTTGCCACCAGACGGCGCACCTAATTTTTTCCCTTGTTGCCTTGCGGCCATCACTATCACACACAGACTCTCGATCATCCTTCATGTAACACCACGTTGTTTTCTCTCCATCTTATCTATCCTAAATATTTACCATGATAATTAAAAATTATATTATCTACCTTACCTTGTACGTTGATTCATCTCATTACACAACACCCTATATATATGTAATGGTTTCGTGTTTGGTCATAACTTATGTATAGGCAAAAAAATTAGTTGCTATACAAATGTCTAGTAAGTCAGCCTCGCTCCCCTCTGCGTACGATTCTGGATAAAGAAATCTCAGTATTCCGTGAAAATATCACTAGAATTAGATATCACATCTACTGTTTATCGATTGCAGATGCAAATAAAATACATATATCAGGAGCCTTTATATGCTCTTGCTTATGTTTTTATGAAACGAAACTTTATGTACGAAATACTAGGTGTAAAATGGGTGCCAACGGGCACTTGCAAAAAAGAACTGAGTGAGTTGATTAGTCGGAGGGTAATAATGACCATGTGCATTATTAGGGTGGAGCACGAATGCTACAATAGAAATGAGAACTTCCTATTGCAAACTCAATAAGCGAAGCCTCTCCAAACCACGTCGTCTCTGTTCCCAACCATGACCGTTGTTGATATCTGTCAGACGTTTTAACGGGAAAGCTGGATCCAAAACCAAACCTTCAAATGACTTCACCCTAGAAAATCCAACGTATGACAATGCTGGTTGGAATTCAGTTCCTCCGATATCCAAGACCGCTTTCTCCACTGTTATTCCTTGAGATTTATGTATGCTGATTGCATAAGCACTTCGAAGAGGAAATTGTTTTCGTGTGCATGAAACATTGTTCTTCTAGAATGCCACACTTTGCACTGTCAAAGGTACCAAACTATTACATACAGTTGGTCCTGAGTATGCATCAAACTTTACCAGAACGCATGCAAAAAAAATCGTACAAATGGTCTGTCACTTCTCCTCTTCAAATATCTTAATTTTTGGTGAAAAATTAGTCGATATAAATATGTTAGAACTCGATAAAATGGATAAAATCGATGAGATTTGTCACTAATGTTATTCCTAAGTAAAAAGAAAATGTTAATTCCTCAGTAAAAATTGCAGCTAAAATCTCAAATTTAATTTTCGTACATAGATTAGTAGTTTTAGCACTTACTGATTACAAAAAGTTGTCCAAAAAATTTCTTAGAACTCGAAAAATAAAATTGAAAATTTGCTCTCGAAAAAAAGAATTGAACAGGGCTTCGCCATATATTCAATGAACAAAATTCTATTTAGCGCGCTTTCCTATTGTTTACATTTCATTTTTCACTGTTGAATCGATTTTAAAGAAAAAAAGGATTTTTTCTCAGGGCGTGATTTTCTCTATAGCAAACCAGAGAGAAAATTCTTTTTCTGGTGATTATTCCTCGATGGCTTGATCGATTTTTCTGAAAATACTTCAAAACCATTTATGTCCTAATAGGATTAATTGAGCAAAATTTGGTTGAAATCGGTCATGTGGTATCGGAGGAGTTAGAGGACAAAGGTTTTACATTCTCGTCGGTAAAGAGCTACGCTCGCTTCGCTCACTCAGCTCAATTACCAATAAACGACATAGAAATAAGCACTAGTACGAAGTGCTTCGTCAATTAATCAATGATCGCTAGAAAACATCACGGAAAAAGCGAATGCTCTCTTTCCTGTGCATTCTGATTGGTTAAAAGAGTTGTAGTCGTTAACGCATGTGTCAGTTTCCTCGATTGACCGCGAAACAGTGAAAATCACACGTAAAATCACTGGCAATGATAACAGGTTCGAGAGTATCGTTTGTGAAAATCACTGATAACGGTTTCGAATGTTCGAAAGTAGCAGTGATTACCTGTGAAATATCACTATCAGTGAAAAAGTCACAGATAGTGAAATCACACTCATCACTACTTCGATTGCCTCATAACGGTTGATAATCATTTCGAAAAGCAATCTGCAGCTGATTCAAATGAAATATGTCATTGGGACGCTGGCGTGCAGCTCCAGGTTGTTTCAACAGACGAGTATACAGGGTGGTCCATAAGTTTGTCCCCCCCTTTTATTTTTTGAACCGAAGCAGATATGTCAATTTTGATGAATCCAATGAATAGGAAGTTGTGGGTGGCCTATCCCATGGTGCACTTTTCATCATCCCAAATATGTAAATTAGGACACATTCAAAATTTATCTCAAAAACCGTAAGGGATAGAGAAAAAAACCCAATTGCAAACTTGTTCAGCATAAAAAAACAAACAAAACAAAAAAAAATCATCCAAATCGGACCAACCAGTCACCCACAATCACGTTGACCATGTTAACCATTTCGGAACAGTGTAGCTTGCCATCCTGAAATTGTTCTGTCTTCTGTGTGCTGAAACATGCCTTTTATTTGCTTTTCCGCATGAAAGTGAATGTGAGTATGGTAAATTATGTTAATTTTTTGATTTGCATGCTTTACATGGTGGAAATATCAACATTGTTTTCCTTGTGTAGTGTGACTGTTTGTAAGCTACAAACAGTTCACCACGTGATTGTGGGTGATTGGTTGGTCCGATTTG
>JAHWFO010099771.1:189-14477 GCA_023313115.1 Rhysida immarginata
TTGGCTTAAACTTCATCTTTATAAGGTAGATCTTGCTTATAGGAATCTGCATATCAAAGTTTCACTCCTTTACTTAATTATAATCTATATAGAGCAGATGGTCCCCTCTAACTCCCACCCCCATAATTCCGACCCCAGTAGACCAATCAAAACTAAACTAAATAATGAAATACATGTAGAAAATGCCCATGATAAATCAATTTCAATCATCTAAATTTCAATCATCTATAGTCCCCGGCACGAAAGAAAAAGGAAACTGGCGCATGTGTAAATGAATAAAACTTGCTCAACTAATCAGATTGACCGGCTGATGTAGCTGAGAGCATCATATTGTACTCGTACATTGACGAATTCACTGAATGGATTTTAAGGAATTCTATGATGATCAAAAAATGGTAGAAGGAAACTTCTGATTATGCCACGTCTCCTCCAAACTTGTATTCGGTGATCAAATTTGTGGAGAAAAAAGCAAGACTCGAGGTATCTCTTGTGCGAGTTCGCTGGAAGCGTGTACGACGATGACTAGATGTTAGGGACAGTGTTTGCAAAGGTCACCTTGCCCATAAGCCTGCCTTAGTCATTCCACAAAGAACTGTGTGCATCGATAATAGAACCTTCAATATTCCTTCTATATTGTACAAAATTTCCCATCTGTGGATGTGGGACCGCCAAGATATGACAGTGCAAGCACTAAATTGGCGTTGTGGTGATGTCGCTGTCAGTAAATGTTTAAGTTTTTTTTAAAGGATAAACTACACAAACGATTACTCTTCGTGGACGTGAGAAACTCTCAAAAGTTAGACTTCCTGTTCTCGCACTTTCCAATAAAACTGTAAAAGATTGTATAACTTCTTACACTGACATTTTGTCGTGCTGCGTTACTTAGCTCGCAATTTATATGAAGCAGCAAGTTCGAATAAATTGGTTAATTACATAGCGAATATAAAAGACACAACAGTCGGCGAGAAATGAGAATGTTATCGAAATGTGACAACTAATTCCATGGAAGAAGGGGAAGCGAATGTTGAACGACGATGTTGATATCCTTGCCAGGATAAGCGACTTCAAGAGGAAGGAAGGAACTAATGTCTAACGAAAAAGCGGTTATCGATGAGCAATAGCGAATAAAGATAACGACCACCTAAGCGAGCCAAACAGCTACAGCAAAAGACAAGGAAGAAACGAAACAAGCTGATGATTATAGCAACAGGAAACAAAAACGACTGATCTTTCATGAATGTTACGCAAAGCGGCAACGAAAACTAATTCAAAGTGAAAACTTAGCGCTTCAACACAAACTCTCATTAAATTTCGCCAACACAAACTTTTTTCCAAACGTCTTATGAATTCTAAAGCGATTACCAAAATCAATTATAAAAAATTGTAATACTAAACTTCTCTCATTTTTATGCATACTCCACAAGCGCGATTTTTTATTATATTTTCCTAGCCGCATATAAGCGGAGAAAAAAAATGAACTGTCTAATGAAAGAAAAACTGGGCGTATCCGATTTCAATTCTTAGACATTGTTAGAAAAGAAAATAAACAATAGCCAACAATTAAACCTGGAAATTTAATTGGACATGCACTATTATTCTTTCGTTAGATCGAATATAAACATCACCTCCTAGAAAGAAAGCCTGCGCACTGAAACGTAATACAATATTATATCATCATAAGAAGCTATTGTTTATCGTATTTCTACCAAATAAATAAGTCCTAAATTATTTCTAGGAGGTGTTGGTATAAGACGATATAATTCAGTTCTAGAGTTTATACAACAAAGAAAAGGACATACCTGTCAATATTCTCTGCCATTGGCGGCACTTATAAAAGGCGCCCTATACCAGTGGCGTAAAAGTCGTCGGCTCAGAGCAAAGACAATATTGCATCGTTACCTTGACTTCTACTGCTGATCAAACCTCCATCGCTTTGAGTTCTTTTCCATTGAGCCAAAAAAGGATGAAAGTCCATGGCGGCTGGGACTGTAGAAACCACGGGGTCATTCCATGTCAAACCACCATAGGCCTCCCACTCGACCCTCTCCAAATTTCATGAAATTTTGAAATAAAGTAGTCCTAGACCCCAAATATAGCTGTGCAAAATTTTAGGGTTCAGTGTTCTTTGTTAAAATGTTAAAGGCCCATGTTTTTTGGGCTGTCATATACTTAATGCGTGGTGCCGCAAAAAGAGCCAATTTTGACTGTCTGTCAAATAATTTCTGATTGCCGAATAAAAGTGAAATATGGCGCACTATGACAACTTTTAGCGTAGAATGTAGTGTCATGATAAAAAGTAGCGTGCTTGGTTGTTCAGCTGCTAATCCATGCCAAAATTACCGCCAAATTTTGTCACGACAGATTTGGACTCAACTTTCAGGGCCACCAAAAAATTTGTTTGCTGTGATATTTTGCAACTGTATATAGGGAGTACCATACCATGCTGTGCTATAGTGACAATGCTGTTGTCTTTTATATATCGAGAGATATGCCAAATGAAAGATGTTCATAAAAATTATAAAGTTTGAAACTCCATTATTGAGAGTATTTTTTGGCATCACTGCTGAGTGGAATTTTTTTGCCACCAGTCATGGAAACTCACCTGTGATGGGATTGGTGGTACAGCGAAAAAATTAGCTGCACGTGCAAGTCTTCAGCGGCCAGTAGATGAGCAAATTTTGACGCCACTTGATTTGTTCCATTTTTGCAACAAATATGTGGCTAGAATCAATTTCATTTTCGCTGCAAGTGAAGAAATTGAAGCAATTCGGGCTACCCAAGAAGAGCGCTTTTCGAATGCACGCACCATTGCCGGAACTAGGGAAAATCATTACTTTGTGCCGGTTGATGAAAGGCAAATACGTGTTAGTAGAGTGTCAAATGACACATCTTCTTTCCTCACGTCGGTTTACCCGCCAACTGAAAGTGCATGTCTGCATGTTTCAATTGATACTCTCCAGCCTGCCAATATGTTGCCTGCATCTACGACAATAATTGGTGGATTGGAAACATTTGCGATGTCTCAATTGATGAACATAATGCTTTCATAAATTTCATGCATCCAATTTTGTCCAGCATCAATGAAAGGCTTCAGCTGTTTAAACTGTGATGCTGTAACATTTATTATTGGAACTTTATCCCAGATTTATGGTTAGCAATGTAGCATTATACAGGCTTGGGAACCATAAAGATACCCACTTTAGGCTTGGAATCCTAGACTAAGACTCCATATTAGGCTTGGGAACCTGCCAGATACCCAATTAACAGGCTTGGTAACCTGCAATAAAGTGGCCTACCCGTGGCTAGCTTTGCCTGGCTATCGGGCGTGGTCCCTAGGCAATGGGGTTGTCAATCTGTAGATTGGTAGTGGCTCATCCACCATGGACCAAAGCAAAGATTACATTACCAATGGCCAAACTACCTTTCTGCAAAACGCCAGCCTCTGGAATCAAAACCATGCAGCAGCTGTTGATACGAACTGCTATTCAGATAAGCCATCCCGTTTGAACCCCCCCCCCCCTCCCCTCATCGAATCTGTACTGGGAGTGAATCAAGGGCGTCCAGTTGCACCGTCCGTAATTGTGCAAACAAATAATTCTATACAAATAATTCATTAGTGTTACATAATTTTCCCAGTAGTGTTCAACCTTTTTATCAAAAAGGGCCACTTTCATTTTTAAGAAGAATATCGCGGGACACGTAACGTGACGTTAACCGTATTGTCGAGTTTCTGCACCCACTCTTCATACAAATCACACTTCTCCTTGGACGATTCCAATCGGCCTGACAAGAGCCTCACTGAGCGTACTCAGATTTCTAATAATGTATGCCTTAAGCAGTTTGAAACATGCGGGCCAAGCAGGTTGAATATTACTGATTTTACGCAATAAAAGAGAGGAGGTCAGTCCACTTGTCCACAAGAAAAAATAATTGTTCTGTAGCGTTCCAAGTGGAAGCGCTCTCCTTTTTTGGTCAGTCTCGACTGATAAGTTGTCCGAGGCAGGCACGATAAGGGTTAATGTGCCCTCCCTTATGCATGAAAAGGTGCACGTGACGCGTTCTGGCGTCGGGTTTCCGAGAGTGACATTGTCTTACGCCTCCTTTCGGACAACACCCTTTCGAGGATTTCCCGCGGAGGGGGCTAGGCCTTTTCTTCTGACCAGGCATCTCACCTGCAACCGCCAAATTTATCCTTCGTTCTGTAACCCGGTTTGGAGTTACCTTCACCCTTGGCGTGTTGGAGAGACAGGAGAGGCTAGTCGGCAGCTCTTTCGAGGAAATGGTAGTGAAATTAGCCCTTTTAAAACTTCGGTTTGGTTTCAAGAATCAATTCTCCTGTGCCATTTGTAAAATGTGGAAACTGTTTGCTGGAGTTTTTTCTTTTTTTTTAGTACGTTGTTAAAGTTTTGCTAGGTGAATCGTTTTCGCTGGCGTTTTTCAGTTAAATTTAAAAAAAGTGTGCGGCTCTGTTATGATTTTATTTTTCTACCGATTAATTTATTTTAAAATTAACTTTTCTATTTAGTAAACTTAAAATTTACTCTAAAAATAATTGTTTTAAAAGGAATTTCGGCCTGCGGTGAACGTCGCGGATTGTTGCCCTTGCTGAGGGGAACGTGTTTTGCTATTATTTTGTTGTTTTTTTTCATTAGTGATTTTTGGATTTTGGCTTCGTCCTGAGGGTATTGTTTTGAATTGATTGCCGTGTGGCATGGACTGGGAGGTTGTGGCCCGGATTATCCCTAGCGAGTAGATGGGATGAGAGAGAAAGGCCCTGGCTTCGGCATGCCGTGAGGAAGCTTGATTCGACGGGCGATGTCCAGCAATTAATTATAAGTGTTGCTCCCTGCAAGTGATATGCAATCGAAGTGGGCTTCACTGGAGGACTTGAAGGAATTGCTTCGCCGTCATAATTGCTACGTGGCGTGAAAAATGGAATTGCTTCGGCGGAAGGAATCGAACACCTTCTCGGGCTAAGGCCTACGTCACGTATGCTCCCGGCGGTTAAGATCCTGTGGCCTTAAAAACGAACTGAAGGACAATAGCGCACCCCAGATAAGTTGGTTTTATCAATTGACGTTTTGTTTACTCTTTGCAATTGATTTGATGTCTTCCGATTTGGACAATATCTTCCTTCTATGCATGACAAGGTTTCAGCGCCAGCTCAACTGCGGAATTTTCCTGAGCCTTCTAAATACCTGTACCTAGCGGACGGAAGTCTGTTCGAATTGCCGGCGGTTAGTTCTATAAGAATCGTCGCCACGTTCTGATTCGCAACTTTGGAAGTCCCTCGAACTCCGACTGTGTGACATAATGCTCGGCACCACCCGACTTAATGTTTTTTTATTCGAATGCTTTGTGTGTGGTTAGTGTTTATTGGTAATTTGTTAGTTTTCTTTAATTTTTTTAGGGGCCCCCCCCCCCCACACTGTTTTTTCTTCTTTTCTTAGTCTTGTCGTTTCGTCACGTGTTTTCCTCGAGGTGCAACGTACCTTTGCCGTTCGTCTTTCACGTTCAGTGCAATCTTCGCAGGCGGTTTGCTATTCCGTTCCGCTTCCTTCCACTGACGACGTTCTATTTGGTTGATTTCTGCAAAGTTGATTCATCACAACAGCTAATCTGGAACAGTTCTCTCTCCACGATGGAATGTAGTAATGGAACTTAGTGATAATTTAATTGCCAAAGAAGCTTATGTTTGTCTATTTGATTTGAAATGTAGACTAATCAATACTACTATCAATTCTGCACGATTGTAGACTGTAGTTTTGTAATCATTCTTTAGTTCTGCTGTGATTATTTTCCTGGCATTATTTTCCTATTTGTCTATTTTCAGGTCACCTCCCCCTTAGCAATGGACATTGGGAGGTTTTTCTTTTCATTTCTAAGAATAGGTCCGTTCTACGTCTCCAGCGGTTCAGCCGTTCCAGGTCGGCACAGTACACCTCTCACGTGCGCCGTGGATTGAGTTTAGAGTTTTTAAAGTTTATGATAAAGACTAATATTTAGCACGTGTATAGTGTGAAGAGAGGGAGAACAAACAGCCAACAAAATTGAATATCATCAGAATTTTAATGATTCAATTTAGGCTGAACAAATAAATTAAAACTGAAGTCAAATAATAAACGTTAAACAGGCAGTATCTTATTATTATTATTAATTATTATTATTTATTGTTTGCATTCCTTGGGAATAAATACATACAAAATTTGTCTCATCTTACCAATAAAAGGAGAGGTATAAGATAAATAAAAGAAAGCAATCAAATGTAAATAAAACAATAACAAGTATATAAAGTAGCTACAAACAAATGTAAAAGCTACACTATTTCAAAAATATCAATAAAAGCAATGAATTAAAGAAATTGATACAACAGTTGATTAGATAACATACGATTTTTTAGCTTCTTATTAAAATGGGCACAATTAGAGATACAGCACTGGCGAGAACAGTCAATGACACTACAACATACTGCATATGGTAATTGGTTCCACGCAGTGAGAGAATTAAATGGAAATTTATTTTATTTAAAATTCTATAATTTTGGTAATGTAAACTTATATTTTTGAGGTCTACGAACTTCAAGAGTATATTTAAACCAATTTAATATGAAATGACATGGATGATGTTGGTGACGCAAAAGCATTAACAATGTTCTTAAAACGACAAACAATATAGGAATCAAGGGTATACAATTGAAATTTAATACAAAAATCAGTAATTGAGGCAAAACGGGATAGTTTAAAAGATGTGCCTATAACTACTTTCAAAGATTTAGACGATATAGGTAAGTACTAGACCAAAAGCATATACCATATTCTAGAACAGAAAAAACCTTTGTAATAATAACTTGTTCATTTCCTTAAAACTCGGCACTTTACACAATTTATATAATAAAAATCTCATTTTGCTCACTTTTCCGATCAAGCATGCGATGTGACCATTGAAAGTGAGATTCTGGTCAAATATAACTCCCAATATGGTGATACTATCGTTCGATGTAATACTTACATCCTTACCTATGACTATTGATGCTGTTTTGCCCATGTTTAGAGTCATATTTCTATCGGTATACCACTGAGACAATTTCTTTAAGTCCTCCTGCATCATAGATTTTGCTAGCAGCAATTGCTGTACATGACATGAATAAGAGAGAAAGTTATCGTCAACATAACTGTGCATAGTAAAGTTGGTTTATATTTCATCTAGAGAACTAGAAAAGATAGAGTAGAATAAGTTGCTGAAGCAGGAACCTTGGACAACGCCAAGGTCTGAAGGAATACAAATACAAGGTCTGATGGACCACTTTTTAACTGCATGTGTCTATTACTAAAGTAGGAATCGCAGAGCGCATACGCTTCACCATGTACACCAAAGCGATATAGGCCATGCAACAGTTGTTTTCGAGGCACCGTGTCAAAGGCTTTGGAAACGTCGGTCTTGGCGAGTATATAAACCTGATTTGTATCAAGGGCGTCTATCATTCGTATGCAATGGAAGAAAATTAAATACACTGCACTGTTGTTGTTTCTACATCCGAATTGATTAGGTGGAAGTAGGGGAATGATAAACTGCTTCAACTGGAAAAAGATCGCTTGCTCCACAACTTTAGTAATTGGATGGAAGTTTGCAATTGGACGATAGTTAATGTAATCTGAAGTAGCTCCTTTCTGTTTATACAAGGGAGTGATGTTTTCTATCTTCCAAATATCAGGATATGTCGATGAGTGAATAATGTAGTTTGCCGCGGCCGTCAACCACGATATTATCTTTGTATTCATAAATTTTAGAACCTTCCCAGTTATCAGATCACGAGGGAAAGCCGTCCCTGATTTAAGATTTTGGATGGAGAGAATGATATCAGTATCAGTAATAAGCTGGAAACTCTCAAATAGATAATGACAGTTATTAGAGTTGGAAAAGTTTAAGTTGGAATTCATATTTACACCGTTCGGGTTAGCACACCATTTCATGTATTCCACATAAATAGTAGAAGGCAAACTACTTGAATTTGGATTCCTAGAATTTCTAATATATGACCACATCTGTTGTGTACTATTAGAGTTCATCAAGATTTTCCTCTTTTGATCTCTGACTGCAATTTTAAATAATTTTGAAGCTTCTTTCCAAGCCGTCTGTGTATTTTTCGATTGGTAATAAATAAATTCATGGTACGCATAATTTTTATTCATCCACAACCTTTGTAAATTCTTGTTCCACCATACTTTCGTGCTAGAGCGTGGATGGATCAATTTAGCTCCTGATTGTTGTAAGATATTGTGTATAGATTTATGCAGTAATTGAATATTTTCAGACATTGGCAAGGTTTGAGTTACAGTAAAGTTCGTATTTTTACATATACGGTGAAATAATTTTATATCAAATTTGTTGAAATTACGCACATATTCTCGCCTATTTTCGATACGTAGGCTCGCACTGGGAAATTGTACTGTAAAGGTAATTGCTTTGTGGTCAAGTTTACTTATGTCCATATATTGTATGTCAACCAGCTTAATTACTCGAGAAATAAAAACCTGATCGAGTGTATAAGGGGTTGTAGATATTCTTGTTATTTGATTAACTATTGGGTATGAATGAAATTTGTCTATAAGTCCATTTAACTGCTGACATTCGGCTGTATTTAGGTTGAAAAATAAATTAAAGTCTCCGATAATGAAGTTCAAAAAAGCGTCGTCTATAAAAGTTATCATCATATCCAAAAAAATCATCAAAAATGCAAGCTCCAGTTCGGTAAATAATTAAAAATCTAAAAAAATCATTTCAATTTTTACGATTACTGACAGAATATCCAGACCTGGAATAGAGGTAGAATTTTCTTTGTAGGCGGAAAATTGCTCATGCACAAGAAGGGCGACACCGCCAGCTCTTGTGGGTCTATCAGTTCTAAATATATTAAATTCTAGAAAGGATATGTCCGAATCGTCAATTTCTGTATGCAACCATGATTCAGAAATCGCTATTAACACAGGGTTCATTGCATAAATAAAGGCTTGGATGGAATCGTGTTTATTAATCATGGAACGAGCGTTCCAGTATGCAAAGATACATTTATCATTAGATAAGCCTCCCTTTATGTTGATTATATTCTGGATTTGGAGGAGTCGTTTGACCATGATTGGTAATAGTCGGGGCTTTGCCACGACATCCACGCACCGTGACTCCCTCAGGCCAATTAATATTCTTCGTCCAACAAAAAGATTCATTTTCAATTAAGGATACATAAATTAATGAAGATAAAGTACCTGATCTTGTGGTTCAACGGCCCACGGAATCTACATTTGCGGCTTTTAAGCGCAAATACTGCTCCAGTTCCGCTGCCGAGGTATCGTCGGTAAGTCCACCTACACATAACCTTATTTTCTTATCGTTCTTTTTTATTCTTAAGTCGCTCTTTGATGTACCATGTATGACGTTGCGCCGTCGAAATTCCCGGGCTGGAGACTGAGAAAGTTTGCGGGCTTCTTAGTTGCTTGTAATGCCACGTCGGTTCTGGTCCCCGTCTACCATGACATAAGGAGCTAAAGAATGGAGAACCGGTTGCTTCTCGGTATCACTAGTGAATACAGGATATTGATGTGGCTAATAAGCTGGGAGGTCATAGCTGGCATCGTTCGTCCTCCGCGGCTCCGTAGTGGTTTCGATAAAGTGATCGTTGTTGCTACGTTTAATTGCATCATCTTTTTTCAGTAATTTTTCCATCTTTTCCAAGCGCTGCGTCATCTCAGCAAGGGTAATATCCACACGAACGCAGGAAAGGTCACCATAGTCATTATTGTAGATTTTGTCATCTACTGTAGAAGTGATAGCGTCATGGCATGAGGGATCTGCGGTCGGGACCGACACGCTCCCTGACGATCAGTAACATCTTGCCTCACCTCGTCTACGAAGTCGTTGAGTAGTTTCAAATATTCAGTGATACATTTCTTTTGCTCTCGGTTCGAAGATCCTGCGTCGATAATACTGGTAATGACCATTCGCAGTTTTTCTATCGTTTCTCTGGCTTCTTCACATCGATGGTTTGGAGCAGCGAGTACAACCAAATCGTCGTGTGGCGCCATATATCCAAAGCGTGAGGGCTCAGTAGGAGAAAGGGTGGAGAGAAGTGGGTAAAGGAGGGGATGAGTGAGGGGGGAAATCGGAGCTGATAAGAAGATGGGGATGAAAATCGGAGGGAAAGAGGTGGGAGGAGATCGGAATCCAAGGTCACGCTAATGTGATATAGAGCAAATGGTGGGCAGGTATGGGAGGGATGGGACTGACATTATCATATATTATGCCAAAAATATAAAGTTCTAATTCAGGTAAGTAATTACACCGCTTCTATGATTCTACGACCTTGCACGTCCTGTGGTAATATTCGTATAGCGGGGTCGGGGTAATTCGTCAAGTTGGAGGGCAGTATCGTTGCGAGAGCAATGGGCGCTGCTGCTATAAGTAAAGAAATCCAAACAAACAGAAGGCAGCGTTAATTTTGAGGGGCGATGAGCAAGGGTTATTAAACTACTTAACGTCTACTTATATTTAGGTTCGTCTACGTTAAATATCCTCTTACAGGGTAAAGGTTTCCTGGACAGCCCGGAACGAAGCGGCCGCGTATCACGTGAGCCCCCCGTTACCTGCTATATTTTCCGGGAACATCCGCTCATCCGTCCGTCCCTCGTTGCGGGCGTTAGGCACTGCTACGGCGGCGATATGTGGATCCGTTGCTCCGTAGAAGGTACGATTTCCGTACCGTCGTGTCTTGGCGAGCTGATGCGGCTGTATGGCAAGCAGTTTTAACATTTATTCATTTTTTTGTGCAGCTTACAAATTCTTTGACATATCGTTAATTCCAAGGTACATATCGCTAATTCAATTTTACATATCGCAAATTCGAAGTCACATATTACTAATTCAATTCTACATATCACAAATTCGAGCTATTTAATGATATCAGAAAATGAATTAGCGATATGTGCCCTTCGAATTTGTGAGATGTAAAATGATTATTTTTCTGCAATGAATAAATTCTCGAGACATATCGTTAATTTCTCTGCGCCGTTTTAGTATTTATTCATATTTTTTGTGCAATGTACAAATTCTGTGACATATCGTTAATTCTACTGCGCCGTTTTAATATTTATTCCACAACATTTTGACATATCATTAATTCGAATTAAGGATATGTACATTCGAATTTGTGATATGTGAAATTGAATTAGCGATATATACCTCCGAATTTGTGATATGTGAAATTGAATTAATAATATCTTAAAATGAAGCGTAATTAAAGATATCATTAATTCTATTTTAGATATCATAAATTCGAGGGTACATATCGCTAATTTAATTTCACACATCACAAATTCGAATGTACATATCCTGAATTCGAATTAATGATATGTCAAAGAATTTGTGCACTGCACAAAAAGATGAATAAATGCTAAAATGGCGCAGAGAAATTAACGATATGTCTTGAGAATTTGTACATTGCAGAAATTGTTGTGGAATAAATGTTAAAACGGCGCAAAGGAATTAACGATATGTCACAGAATTTGTACATTGCATAAAAAGAAGGAATAAATGTTAAAACGGCTTGCCATACGGCTGGCTGGCGGCGGGCCTTCCTTCCGTCCGTCGCTGCTCCTCTGCCAACGTCTCAGTGTGGTGTGAGGTGATCGCCTTGGCGAGGACTTAGTTCGTCCTTCTCCGGAGATACTACGTGGCTCCTTCGCGCTGTAAAAGGCACGACTCCCGTACCGTCGTCGGCCTCGTAGCGAGCTGATATGGCTGGCTGGCGGCGGGCCTTCCTCCCTCTGTCGCTGTACCTCTGCGAACGTCTTGGTCTGGCGTGTGGTGGTCACTTTGCTGAGGATTTCGTTCGTCCTCGATTCCTCAACGTCTTTGACGTTGCGGCGGGCTGATACACACGGGCTCCCTTGTTTCGGGCTTTCTCCCGTTGCTGCGTAGTCTCTCGTGCCTTCGTCGTGGTGGCTCTCTCGTTCTGCCTCCGTGGCGGCGGACGACCGTCCTTCCTATCGTCTTGCCCGAGCTCCGACGGCTTTTTCGTCCGGCTCCCCGCTGGCTTCAGTTTCCACGTCTCTTTGGCCTTTTTTCCATTGGAAAACTTTTCATGACTTTTCCACGTCTTCCCACCATCCCGGACATTATTTCTCTCCTCTTTCTTCTCGCTTTCCACGCGTGAAATTTCGTATTTCCCGCGTCGCTCGCTCCTCCTCCTCATTGGCTGATTCTCCATTCTTTCGACCAATGGTTGTTCGATGGTTCCACATCTCGCAGCGGGGGTGGGCGGATGATGATTATTGCTATCATCTATCTCCATCGCCCCCAAATTCGCTGATAACACCTTACTTTTGAAAATCGATTTGATTCAATTGTAACCTTTGCAGAATAAAACCTTGTTATACCTTGTTCTTTCGGAAATCTCCTGCCTCACTCTTCCGTTTCTCCTACTCTGCACTTCGTACACCTCGTTTACCTTGGGTCGAGGAGGGGTTCGAAGAGTTTTACCTTCCAGTTATATTCTGTAAAGGGAGGGTGGGGGTGTTTGTGTAACAATTTACGGGTGTAATAATTGGGCTGGGGTTATTGGAGACCTGTTCTGCAAACTTCTTGGTCGTGCCCAATAAATGTTTTGGACGCAACTGTGAAGTTTGGACTTTCAACGCGTTATAGTTTATTGAGATTTTGACGTTTGGTTACGGGGCTTGATTTCAGACCGAAACCCGCTGTTCAGGCTAGGTTGCCCCACGGCTTCCCTGTGCGGACGCTTTGAGTTTAATTTACGTTTTGGGGAAAATGATTAATTTCCTTATTCAACCCTGAGCGATAGCGATTGGATCGAAACCGCTACAGTTTTTTTTCCGACGAAAAATACCCGGTTTTTCCAAAACTGCTGCAACATCTTCATACATATATACATTTCAGTCATCAAGTGACCTTCTTCAGTGTGGATAGTGTACTGAAGAAGATCAGCTGGTGACTGAAAAGTATGTACATATAGTCTAGGAAGAAGAAATGTTTCCTGTGGACAAGTAGACTTGACTTCGTCTCTTCTATTGCGCAATAAGTATCCAGTTTAATGTGTTTTTATTTATATTTTACTTTATCATTGATTTTGACTAACCCTGTATATGAAGTGTTCCGTGAAATATCATAAGCGTATTCGGATGATTATTCTATAATCTATGAACCATATGGTTCAATGGATCCGAAATATGATGTTTTGTTCTACGAAATCCCATTAAAAAACTATCTGAACTGTCTTGAATAATGTCTCAGTTTATTAAAAATCCCATGAACAGAATGGCTACCTCTTCATTAAGAATCACGAAGAATCATCAAATGGCTACTTCTTTATTGTATGCACGTGGTGACTCTTTCCTCCGGTGCGTCGTTACTATTTTTAGTAGCTATTTCTGTATTCTCTGGATTTCTTATAGAAATCTATATAATGGGTAATCTCTTGCTAAAGAATAAATCTCATGAATAACAGTGACCCATATGCGAATTGGAGCAACCTTGCTATTGAATTTGTTCTCATGATAAGTACTGTATAACTCACAATCAGTAAATGTCTCGAGAACGAAGCCAGAGTGAATATCCTTGTGTAATTGAGCTTTTTTTTTGTTTAGAACAACCAATTTAAGATGCCGGCGATTTTTCGATTTCATCTTGGAAATATTCTGTATAATTACACTTTTCTGAACAGTTTTACAAATTCAATGAGCGCCATGACAGAATTCCTCCATCAATATTGGTCTTATAGATTTCCAAAGAGACCACTATATTTATAGATAATGATGTAATTTAAATATGAAGAAAAAATGCACTAATATATATTAATCAAAGTCATTGTCTGTCTGTTTGTCTATCTTTCCGTCTGTCTCTATATTCGCGATAATCTCTTCAACCGCGAAACCAATGATGGTGTAACAAAGTTTTTTCACTATTTTGCCATGGATTTCCGTGAGTTGCACTGGTTTTTATGACGGATAAACCATCCATTTTACATGCAACAGAATATATATATTTAATTACCAAGGGTGATTCTTTCGACAGTTCGTTGGAGAAAACTACCGCATCTCTAAACTTCATTTTGGTCTTAAATGAAAGATTTGTCAAAGATAGTTTTTGTGTCCATAATTAATATTAATTAGCTGTAATTTACAACTCAAAATTGCTTACGCTGGCAAATCAAACAATTCTCTCCACAATCAACAACTTTGCTAGATTGATGGTCAAATTAACAACAATTACATAAACAATTA
>JAHWFO010099774.1:1761-21720 GCA_023313115.1 Rhysida immarginata
GACTGTGTCAGTTGGTCGGGTGGTTAGTTCGTCGGACGTGAATTAATCGAATGTCAATTCGTCGAGGTGTCACTTGGTCGGGTGGTCAATTTGTCGGAGACAAATTCGTCGGATGTTTCAGTTGGTCGAGATAATAAATAAATGATCGGAAAAAATTTTAATAAAATTTATTAACGGAAATTTTTTTTGTTATTAATTTAATTACTTGAAAGGTAAACAGTAAATCCTTTACTGTTAAAAATCAGTATTTAAATACAGCTTTTGTAAACAAGGTGATACAGAGACTAAAATGAATTCAAATGGTCAGGACAATTGGACCAAACTGCTTATACCGCTTCAGTATCTCTCATTTTCAGAATGAAATTAATAACTGTATAAAATTAATTATTGGACAAATTGAGCGCATATAGGAAATTCAATTTTTATTCAGTAAAAATTAAATAATAATATAAATATTAAGCTCCATGAGCTTTTATATCTTATGGCCGATTTCCCAAATTTAACACAAAATTTCACGTTGAGGGGAATGTTCTCAAGCTCCCATCAAAGAAACAGTGAATTTGGAACTGTAATGTGGACAATTGGACAGTTTGAATGAATCTATCTTCTAGAAATGCCCAGAGCTTATCAATTGTAAGTTACTTGTGTTCCATCAAAGACTTTTATATATAAAGCTCTTAATAACCTTTTATTAATATCTATTTCTCGCTTTCATATTTGCCTCAGTTTCCACCCCTCCTTATGATACCCGTTTTCATGTCTCCTTAGCTTCGCCTCTGATTAGACGCAATTATAGGATAATCTTTGATATTTATAATGATCATTTAATAAAAATATTTTTTTTCTGGTTCTTTGGATTGGAGGAAATTAAACTAATTACATAGATTTTTTTAATATTGGTGTTAACAAAATAGTAAAAGAATGGATAACATCTTCAAGAGGATAGGTATAGTTTACAAAGAAATTGGGGTCGTTATGAATATGTGGATATGCTAGTCTGCGAATATGTGGATATCAAGTTGGAACAAAGAGCCCAACATGAAATTTTGTAATACTAAATTTTATTAAAGTTTTTTTCCGACCATTTATTTATTATCTCGACCAACTGCAATACTCGACGAATTTGTCTCCGACAAATTGACCGCCCGACTTACTGACACCGCGACGAATTGACGTCCGACGAACTAACCACCCGACCAACTGACACAGTCGATGAAATGACGCTCGACGAATTGACCCTCAACGACTTGACACGTACCTATTATTACATATGAGGGGTTCAGCGCAACAGTGGTCTAAGTCACTTTTTTATAAAATGGAGAAAAAGCATCTTAAATTTTTTCAATTGTTGTTTTTTCAATTACGGAGAGAAAGCAATAGAGGTTTCAAAGCAAACTTGATAATGTTAATTGATATCTTTTTACAATACTCATTTCCAAAAAAGTTGGGACAGTGCAACATATAAGAAGAACTCCAACACATTTGTTTGGATTATTGTATTGCCGTTTATTTCAACGCATTACAATACATAAACGATAAATTAGGCATGGGATCACATATCTTATATGCTTAATGGGAATTCTGTCCCATTCCTGTTGGATATAGGTTTTCAGCTGTTCAACTGTCCGGGGTCGTCGCTGTCGTAGTTTTCGTTTAATAATACGCCAAACTTTTTCTATAGGCGACAGATCCGGGTTGCAAGGGGGCCAATCCAACATACGAATGCGCTGCCGACGTAGCCATGCAGAAGTTATGCGCGCTGCATGCGGTCTGGCGTTGTCTTGTTGAAATATACACTGACGTCGTCCAAACAGGCGCCTCTTAGATGGCACCATAGCTTGTTCCAGGATCTGTATATACGCTTCAGCATTGACGGTGCCATTGCAGATGTGCAAGTCTCCCAATCCATGGCCACTAATATAGCCCCAGACCATGACAGACGGTGGTTTCTGTACCGAACGCCTATAGCACGCGGGAATATCCTTTTCGTCGGAGTGTACGGCGTCTATTATTTCCGTAAACAATCGTAAAGGTTGATTCATCGGACCACAATATGTTCTTCCAGCGTGCTTGGGACCAATTGCGATGGGCTCGAGCCCATATCAGACGGCGACGTTGCTGTCGTTTGTTGATGTATGGCTTCCGTTGTGCACAGTATAACTTAAGTTTGCATTTGTGGATGCACCGGCGTACAGTATTCAACGATAATGGCTTCCTGAAGAAATCGCGGGCCCACGTGGCTATGTCCGTAATCGCAGCATTCCTATGCGTGACGCAGTGACGTCGGAGGATCCGAAGAGCTCGAGCATTCAGAATAGGTTTTCTACCTTGGCCTTTCCGAACTGTGATCTCACCACTATCTCGGTAGGCCCTATACAGAGGATGGTGAAAAAATATTAAGAATCCTCTTGGGTGGCCGGGGCCCCTCAGGGGCCACTTGTATGAATTAAATGGTTCCTTTTTTATCTTTTGAACAAAGAGGGCAAAAATCCTGAAATTTCGTAAAGTTTTAGTGCGGTTCTAAAAAAATAAAACCAATATACAAGAAATACGATATAAGCCTCTAGGGCCCCGCCGGAGATCTCGAGGCCCCAAATACAATTGAAGCGATAACATTTGAACGGAACGATCCAGGAACCTGAAATTTTGTATATTTATAGTGCTGTACTAAAAAAATATAGAAAATAGACAAGAAATGTGATGTAGGCCTATGCGGCCCAACAGAAGACCCCGAGGCCTCAAATACAAATCAAGTTATAACTTTTGAGATGAAAGGTGTGGAACCTGAAATTTTGTATATTTTTAGTTTGGTACTAAAAAATATAGCCAATTTAGAAGGAAGCTGATATAAGCCTCTTGAACCCCGCCAGGGGCCTCGAGGCACCAAATACAATTGAAACTATAACGTTTAAACGGAATTGCCTAGGAACCTGAAATTTTGTATATTCATAGTGTGGTACTAAAGAAATATTGCAAATATACAAAAAAAGTAATATAGGTCCCAGCAGAGCCCCACAGGCCCCAAACACAAGCAACAACTTTTAAACGAGAACGTCTAGAAATCTGAAACTTTCTTTACTTACAGAAAATTACTTAAAAAATTAGCTAATCTTTATATATAAAAATTCAGGCTCAGGGTGCGTCTGTAAATATTCTAAAAACTTTGAACCACTTATCCGATTGACCTAATATTTGCAACATATATTCCTTAGGTCCAGAGTGAGGTTTACATGTTCCTAAAGTAGTAGCGGAAGGGGTAAAAATCATATATCTTGGTTTATGTTTGTTTGTTTGTTTACTCAATAGATGGCGCCAGAGTTTATCTTTTCCTTGAAACCGAAACTGGACTAACTGCGCAGAAGCAGGACAGCGAAAAAACTTCCGTTTCCTCCGGATGTGTAGTATTGTTTGCACACTTCAAGGTAGGAAACGCAAGTTCTTTGCTGTCCTGCTTCTGCGCAGTTACTCCAGTTTCGGTTTCAATGGAAAGGTCTATATAAAAATTCAGGGTGCGTCTGTAAATGTTCTCAAAACTATTGAACCACTTATCCTTTTGAGCTCATACTTCCACCAGATGTTCGTTAAGTTCAGGATAAGGTTTACATGTGCCGAGTGTCAGGTTGGCCAAAAGGGGAAAGGGTAAAAATAATATTTTGCTTGATCTGTCTGTCTGACATGAACCTACGATATGCGCGGACCAACAATGGGCGAGGTCAAAAATCCTAACACCGAGTTGAGTTAGTGAAGAAAGCCATTGTTGCTACGACAGTCAACAATACGTTATCAATCGAGCAATAATCATTGCTTCACCGACCCAAATCGGTATTTGCATTTTTGACCTCGCCCAATGTATGTCATGTCCTACAATGCAGAGTAAAGTTTCTGCAATTATAGGCCATAAAAAATTACTTTGGCTATGGTCATTAAAGGCACCTGGTTCAGTGGAACCGTTATGGTTCACTGGAAATTTAAATGCTAAGATATGACATGTTTTATATCAAACAACTTGGAATGATCTGTCATGAATGAATATAAAGTCAGATTATTGATAGTCGTTATAGAATCAAAGGCGTCTGGTTTAGTGGAACCATAATGGTTCATTGGAACCTTTAATGCTAAGAAGTGGCATGTAATATATCAAACAACTTGGAATGATGTGTCAGAATTATTATAACGTAAAGTAATGATAATCCAAATTGGTTCAATGCTACGTGGTTTAATGGTATCATTATGGTTCATTGGAAGTTTCAATGCTAAGATATGACATGTTACATATCAAACAACTTGGAATGACGTGCTATAAATGAATACAACGTAAAATTAATGATAGTTGAAATTGTTTTAACGGCATCTGCTTTAGTGGAACCATTACGGTTAATTGGAGCATTCAATGCTAAAATATTGCATGTAATATACCAAGCAGCTTGGAATAAATTAATATAACGCAAAATTCTTGATAGTTAAAATAGGTTCAAAGGCACCCGGTGCATGTAATACAGGGTGGGGCAATGAAACTTCCTATTTTGAAATGTGCTCAATTCAAGCTGTAGCGGATGCAGCGGGACAGGAGTGGTCTCATTCCACAGGCGTAGTTCTAGAGTTTTGTTCTCTTCCAGTTCAGTCACCACGATGCGTCGGAACAGTGAAGTGCGGGCGTTTGCTGTCGAGGCCTGTTTTCGAACGGTTCATCTGTGATGGCAACCCAGCGCGCCTTTCGACGGTGGTTCAGTACACCCCGTTGGGCCGTGTTCCGGACCGAAAATAAGGATTTATATGGGTCATTACGTTCAGACAAACATCGAGTACGACAAGCCGACGATCTGGATTCCCTCGGCCAATCAAATCACGTGTGAACATTGAGGCAGTGAGAGCTTCAATCTAGCTATCCCAACGGCATTCTGCGCGCAAACATGCGTTTGGCTTTAGACTTTCCGATCGTTCAATGAGGCAAATTCTTCACGATGACCTTCATTACCATTGTTACAAGCTGGCGATTGTGCAGGTACTCTCCGAATGCGACTTCAATTTCCGGGGGAAATCATGTGAGGTACTTCTCCAAAACATTCTTGAGGACAATTGTTTTTTTCAGTGATGAAGCACATTTTAACAAAACTGGATGAGTCAACAAACAACATCCAGAACATGCGCTACTGGACCAACAACAACCCCCGAGAATTGCATCAAACACCTTTGCATTCATCTAAAGTCACAGCTGGGGTTAATGGTCCTGGTTTGTCGAAGAAAATGAGGTAACAGTGAGAGTGAATTCGGACCAGTATGTGAACATGTTGGAGGAAATCTTTTCCTAGGACTTCATGGATTGAACTTAGGGGACATTTTGTTCCAACAGGACGTAGCATCGGCTCACACTTCAAAGGCGCCAATGGCTATTTTGATGGAACATTTCCAGGAGTACCTCATCTCATTAAGGGGCGATTTGGAATGGCCAAACCGCTCCCCCTATTTGACCCCTTGCGGTTTTTATGGGGTTTTTTTGAAATGCCGCGATTATGGTAACCGTCCGAGGACCCTGCAAAACCTGAAAGCCAACAACCGGACAGAAATTGCAGAATTCCCCATGCAATGAGCAACGCAAGAAATCGGCTTATTCCGTGTATGGACCAGGGAGGACGTCATCTACCTCCTATGATTTTCAAGACTGTCTAAAACAAAACTTTAAATATGTACCTAAATTATAAATAAAATATATAAAACAAAATGGGTTTTATTGCGTTTTGAAATCCGAAAGTATGTTCCCCACCCTGTATATCAACAACTTGGAATGATGTGTCATGAATGATGTGTAAAGTTAATGATAGTCGAAATTGGATCAAAGGTACCTGGTTTAGTAGAACCATTATGGTTCAGTGAAACTTTCAATTCTAAAATATTGCATGTACTATATCAAACAACTTGATTGGTTAATTGGTTTGGTTTGTTTGTTATTAATGTTCTTTTCAACTGCTGTGGTCATTTCCAACTTGAAATGATGTGTAAAGATGAATACAACGTAAAATTAATGATCATTCAAATTTGTTCAAAGGCACGTGGTTTAATGGTATCATTATGGTCCATTGGAAACTTTTAATGCTAAGATACGGCATTTAATATATGAAAAAACTTGGAATGATGCGAAATGAATGATTGCAACCATAAATTAATGACAGTCCAAAGCACCTGGTTTAGTGGAACCATTATGGTTAATTGGAAGTTTCAATGTTAAGATATGGCATGTTATGTATCAGAAATCTTGGATTGATGTGAAATGATGAATACAACGTAAAATTAATGATAGTCAAATTTTTTTCTAAGGCACCTGGTTTAGTGGAACCATGATGGTTCATTGGAACTTTCAGAGCTACGATATGGAATGTAATATACCAAACAATTTGAATGACGTGTCATGAATGAATATAATGGCAAATTATTGATAGTCGAAATAGGATCAAAGGCACCTGGTTGGATTACTTTTCACTATCGATAACTTTTCATTGTCGATAACTTTCAAAGCTAAGATATGGCATGCAATATATCAAATAACTTGGTATGATGTGTCATGAATGAATAAAACTCAGGGTTAGTGAAAGTTATCGATAGTGAAAATAGGATTAAAGGCACCTGGTTTAGTGGAACCATTATGGTTCACTGGAACTTTCAATGTTAACATATGGCAGTTGAAAATTATGGTTTCGCGAATGGTTTAGTTTAGCCTTTCGGTACTTGGTTATGTCATTTCTTAATGGTTTATTTATCCTAAACGTTTTTCATGTGCTCATTTTGGCTGTGTATTAACTTTCAGATGAATCAAAATTTCTTCGAATTTGAGCTCGAGCAACGAAAAAGCTTTCAATTTAAATAGAAAAATTTCATGTTAAAAATTCAAAAAGATTTCTTTTAAAAATCTCCCAATACATAGCGTCTCCAAATACGGCCATTTAGTAGAATCTAAAACATGTATTTTTTTCTATATAAATTCTGAGCTTATTACATGTGTTCTTTTTCTGAATATTCACACACAGGAATTGCAACATTTCATAAAAATCAGCCCGAGCATCGCCGGGTTAAAAGCTAGTATACACTAAAAATTGGTATAAGGCTCTTGGTTCTCGACATGGGCCCTGAGCCCAACTCACAAATCAAGCTATAACTTTTAAACCGGAAGTCCATAAATCTGAATTCTTGCATATTTATCGTGTGTTACTTAATATTTTTAGCTCTTATACACTAAAACTTATATAGTCGTCTTGGACCCTGGCAGGGGCCCTAAATACAAACAGTGCTATAATGTTTGAAGGAATAGGCTTAGAAATCTGAAAATTTGTATACTTATAGCAGTTTACTAAAAAATTTAGCTAATCAACACGAAAAACTGGTATAAGGCTCTTAGGTCTCCACAAGGGCCCTGAAGCCCAAATAACAAAAAAAGATCTAATATTTGAATAATAAAAAGGCCTAAGAACTTGAAGTTTTATATTTTACATTGCGTTACTTAAAAATTATAGACAATATACAAGGAGACTGGTATAGGCCTCGGGGCCGCTGGCGGCCTCAAATACAATTGAAGCTATAAAATTTGAACGGAAAGACCTACGGTCCTTCAATTTTGTTTAATCATAGTGTGGTATTTAAAAATTTAGCTAATCTATATTAAAAATTCTGTAAGTCTGTCACATGTATTAATACTATATTTAGGAGAAGCGCAGTGGAAATTTTAATAACATGCAACAGCACACAAAAATGAATTAAATAAAGAATGAAGTTTATTAATATAATACAATATTGTTGAAATAGTGAGGAACCAACGGTAACCTCCAAGCAACAATAAAATTTTATGAAAAACGCTTCACAAAATTACAATTAAGAAAAATGAATAATGTAGATACAAATAAATTAAATTTAACGTGCACCTACGTGCAATGTAAATCTAAGCTTAACGAACTAGCTTACTAATTATAACAAAGTTTCAAGGAACCCTTATCTTACTAATAAATTATGTCGTAGGCTTACACGTAGGTCCTTACATTACAAATCAGCTAGTAACCTAACTAAAGCTTACAAGCTAAACCAAAGCAAACGACAGTTAACATATTAATGAACAAAAAGTGTAATTACCCAATTCACCTCAAAGTAAATTACAACCAAGGCTCTAACATAAGCCTTTACAATTAGAATTAAGCTTGTAACCTAACTAAAGCTCACAAGATATACAATTGAACACGACAATTGATGTCTAAACGGTAATTACGAAAATCACCTAAAAGCAAATTACTACAAAGGCTCTAACGTAGCCTTTACAATTATCATAAAGTCAAATAACCTAAACAAAGCTAAAGAGCTAAACGAAAGCACACAAAACTACAAGAATTAATGACTCCAATGATAAATACAATATAATTAAATACCAGGCAGCCGAGCTGCTTAACTTAATAGCTTAAGTCTAATAACTCAAAACGTTTTATAGCTTAAAACAAAACATTGGACATAAGCTAAAAAGACATACAGCAATTTAACTGGGTCGGCCTTAAAAACAAATGACATAAGGTCAACCTTTCCAGCTAATAAGAAGTTAATAAAATACCAATACAGCAAATAATACCTATAGCTAAATGCATGTATAGAGACACAAAGAAAATGCACCTATCATACGAAAACAGGTTAGACAAAGTTTAGTCTCGTACATACGAGCAAACAAAAGCTCGTAACGGCGCACTCGCGAAAATTCACAGTCCAACCAAATAGGAACAAGAATTTGACGAGTAAATTTAAATGCAAAAGTCACAATTGGAAAAAGTTCTAAGTCCGGTTAAGTCCAATAATAACAAGAAAAACTACTGTAAAATATTCCAAACGGTTTACATTTTAATAGATAATATTTTCACACAATATTTGACATGAGGTCACAAATGAAACTTGTGAAAACCTTTAGACACAATAATAATGATCTAAAGAAAAACTTAATTGATGACCAAAGAGCACCAATTAAAGAGTATTCAGATTATGTAACTGTGGAATCACACATCACAGCACTACACAAAACAATTGCGCTCAATCCTCCTAGGATTGTAAAAAGACAAAGCCGAAGTCGCTCCCGTAATACGCCGACATGCCTCCAGGCCAATACCCACGCACATGCGTGTTATACTGCAATTTTCGGCGACTTAGCTCGGGAAAAGCACTTCGGACTATATCGGCCCTAAGGCCTATGGAAAAAGATACACTCACCAACGAGCATAGCAGATGGGCGGCCGTAACATGTAGCTCCCGAGGTACTGCGTAGTTCAACGTGGATTCACCTCTATTCACCTGCGACGGCACGCAATTTGTTGCGTATACTTTCTCCGCCAGAGATGCTTCTCGGCACGGCCAGGAATCCAACGACGAGACACTCGCCGCCTCCGTAGTCGTCTCCGTCGAAAGCATACGAGAACGAGCCTTTCTCTCCGGCGCCGACAATTCCAGGCCTACTCGAGGGCCCCCGTCGCTCTCAGCCAGGAGTTTCCTTTTGCTCCGTCCTCGCTCGGTAGACGCTAACTTCCTTCTCCCGTTCCGTCCGTGATTTCTCCTCGAGCTCACCGACGAAAAGCCTGCTGCTCCCCGATTGGCTGGTGCGTCATGATGCTCCTCATGACGACGTCGAGAACAATTTCGCCTACGTTGAGAGTTGACAAATACCCTGGAGCGCAGACGATCTTCTATGCCCACGGAATCATTAAAATTCCGTGACAAAGTCTCTTGGCGAGGGAGTAGCGGCCTGAATTTCAAATCTTCTTCTTCTTCGTCATAGTCTATCTATCTATATATATAAAGAAGGATATTTGTTTGTGTGTAATTAATACAAATCTACAGTTTTATTCTGATCTTGATGAAATTTTGCATACTTGACCTATAAAGCAAGAGGAAGGTCACTGTTTACCTCAGATTTAGGAAAAATAATAAATATCGATAAAAAATCGGTATTCATGTTCATGGCAGGGCATATTAATGAGAAATATCTCATGACCAACAATGCAATACAAAGTTTGTGCAACAATACTTATCAACAATGGTATCAACACGCAATTCACAAACACTCTGCACGGACCAACGATATATATCGCATGACCAACAATGCAAGGCAAAGTTTGTGCAATATAGATGAGTTTCAATTTGTAACAATGCATAGAATTCCTGTTATTCAGCCTTTTCTTAGTAAAGAGAGTTCTTAGTACTTAACAGTTTCTTGAAAATCTTCAAAAATCATCAGTAACTAAAGATAATGGCGAGTTAGCAAACTTTTGAGAAAGATGAGGAAGACGACAGAGGAAGCACTCCTTATTGAGTGCTGTATTGAGCAAATGGTAAGCAAGTAAATAGAAGAATCGGGGACCGCTAGACTACACAAAGTGAAAAATGGCCAAGTTTTGATTCAGGACATCGAGTGAAGAGTGGGAACTGCAACAACATAAAGTGTACATCTAAAGTATGATTACGTGAGTAAGAAATTATTTAGATTAGCAGTGGCATCCTTGGAGTTGTCCATCCATTGTGAGCCTTTAAAATTTTTTTTTCGAATTTTCGTTAAGAATTTTTACTGTATCAATTCCAAGCGTTTTCATGTGTTTATTTTTAAGACATTGCAATATTTATTAAAAAAAAAGTCCGGGTCACGCCGGGGTTATCACCTAGCTTATTTGGTAGCACATCAGATCCAAACATTTCTTAAAAATACATTTTGACTATATTCTGTGAGAATGTGTATATTTTGGAAACTGAGATGCAGATAATGTGATGATTGAACGTTCGTTTCCAAGAATTATTAATAATAAGCATAAAATGATGGTGCAGTGACAGCATTAAAAAGACAGCATCTATTGATGAGGCAAATGAGTCACGCGTGTCTCCGTTGAGTTCCCTATCAAACGTCCAGACGACGGGCAAAAATTTGTGTGTCTGGTAAGGAAAGAGAAAGAACGAGTATTAGTCAGCGAAACTGTGCAACTAAAACAGAAAAAGATACGAGGCATGTTTTTTAAGTAAGTACCGTTTTGGAATTAAAAAAAGACGTGCAAAGATATCGCAATAATTTTATTTTTACATGAAAGCCTGTACCTTAATCTACTTTTCTACATAATTTCCGTGAATATTGAGGCACTTGTCATAACGTGGCACCAGTTTTTGAATACCCTCCTCATAAAATTCTGCCGCCTGACTTGTTAACCACTGTATCACAAATGTTTTGACTTCGTTATCGTCTTGAAGACGCTGACCACCCAGGTGTTTCTTCAAGTGCAGGAACAAATGGTAGTCGCTGGGCGCCAGATCAGGGCTGTATGGAGGATGATCTAGAGTTTCCCATTTAAAAGATTTGATGAGATCTTTGGTCCGATTAGCCACATGTGGACGGGCATTGTCATGCAGCAAAACGATACCCTTACTAACTTGCCACGTCTTTTGTTCTGGATTGCACGACGCAGATTGTTCAATGTCTCACAATAAGACGCTGCATTGATTGTCTCATTACGAGGCAGAAACTCCACTAGCAATACTCCTTTTCTGTCCCAAAAAACTGTGCACATGATTGTCCGGGCAGAAATTGTTTGCTTAAACTTCACTTTTTTGGGTGATGATGAATGTCGCCATTCCATGGATTGTTGTTTCGATTCTGGTGTGACGTAGGCCACCCATGTTTCGTCACCAGTAACAATTTGTCTAAAAAATCTTCACCTTCATTGTGGTACCGCTCAAGGAAAGTCAATGCACTGCCTAAACAATGGGTTTTGTGCAAATCCGTCAACATTTTTGGAACCCAACGTGAACACAATTTCCGGTAATTCAAGTTCTCGGTCACAATGCGATACAAAACACTACGAGAATATTGAGGAAAGCAGTCGCACAATGATGAAATTGTAAAGCGTCTGTTTTCTCTCACCTTTTCGTCCACTTTCTGCACCAAATCTTCATTAACGACCGAAGGACGCCCACTCCGTTCTTCATCATGCACATTTGTGCGGCCATCTTTAAATGCTCTCACCCATTTCCTTACCATTCCATCACTCATAATGTTTTGTCCGTACACTTCACAGATCTCACGATGAATATCGATCGGTTTTACGCCTTTAGCACTAAGAAATCGTATAACAGCCCGTACTTCACAATCGGCGGGACTCACGATTGTCGGAGGCATCTTAAACACTCAGTAAACAACGTATACAATGAAGAATCAGACTGTAATGGCGTCAGTGCGTAGACAAGAGATGTAGTTAACCAGCGCGCATGCGCGGAACGCCGACCGTAGCGCTGCGGCGGCGGAATCGCAAAACGGTACTTACTTAAAAAACATGCCTCGTATAAGGGCATTTGAAACATTTGAACACCGGGAGTTTCGAATAGGGCGAGAGGGTATAAGAGCTTCTACGCCTAGGGCAAGAAAAACCTGAATCTATAGTATCTGGTGATGCTCCGCAATGGTGAGGCAAGTCAAGAAGAGTTTAGATGCTCCGGTATATAACCTGGATTTCCTGTTTTTCGTAGAATGGATAGTCCCTTTGCTCTGTGCTGTTTTGATTGAGTTATTATTTAACTATTTGGGAGTTATAATTTAATTTTTTGAGATCTATCTCTTTACCTACTAGTGTAATTAACCCGGGCAACGCCGGGCACCTCTGCTAGTCCGGAATATGATGCTTATCAGGATACATTAATCTGTCTATCTGTCCAGGTGTAAACTGGTTCCTAATGATGTTTTCATATTTGTCTTTCAATTTGGAGATTTCAACTGCTTTTGTTGCTTCCATTTGATGATCTATTTCCAGCTGTTTATATTTCTACTAAAATTCTTGAAGCTTAACTTCCATTTTTTGATTTCTAGTTGCTAACTCTTCATGAGACATCTGCATAGGTATAGTATCTATAGGGTGTACATCAGCGTTTCTGAAACATTTTTATCTTGTGGCATTCTAAATAAATCTGAAAATTTTCGCGGCACAACGGAAATAATCTTAGTTTTGGTTAGGAATTTTTTACTTAAATTTTTATTTTGCCTTATTTATTTTACTTATTTATGGATATTTAATGCGACGAATGTGCCTGTTTTTTAGAGCAAACGCGATCAAATAGAGGCTCCAAAGTCGACAAGCAAGTGCGCATTTCAACGTCGATTGTAAGAAGTCTTTCTCTCTTTTTTGATTTGATTTCAGTCAGCGCTGAAAATCCAAATTCACAAAACCATGATGACGCGAACGGCAGAATTACTTTTATTGATTTGAATTGATTGCAGAATTTAACTCTTTGATTGAGATCCAAAACTCATCCAGGCTCTATTCTGGCATTGTTGACAGAGAAAATGTATCGTTTTTTAAATCAATGAGCTGCTCCTTTTCTTCGGATGTAAAATGTGTAGTTGAGTTTATTCCGATTGGATTGATCACCCATCCATATTCCTCGCTTGCAATTGATGGGAAGTAATGCTGCAGTGCCGACTGTAGGTGTCTCAATGGGTCCAGGATTTCGAATATTGTGTTTGTTTGGCCTATTTCCATTAATACTTGAATAAGTTTCGTTGAAAGTGGGAAAGCAGCCGAGGACTCCCTTCGAGACTTTATTTTGCCACAGGAACAACTTTTCATCACATGACTTGAGTTTTGATGTTGCAGTTATGAAGTTTTCTGATAGTCCTTGAAGACTTGAGTTCGGTGAATATAATTTTTCGAATAAATCTGAGAGAAATGCTACCTTTACCCACCAGACCGCGTCTTTAAGACAAAATCCAAAGTCACTTTTTCCATCCTCCATAAATGAAATAACTTCAGTCTTGAGGTGGACGAAACGCTTCAACACTTTTCCTCTGGAAAGCCAACGAACATCGGTGTGATACAGGAAGTACTTGTAGTCTGAATCCATTACTTCACAGAGTTCAGAGAAAAGTCGAGAGTGAAGCGGTCGAGATTTGATAAAGTTTACAATTTGAATAACTTGCTTCAGAACAGACAGGAAATCATTTTGCAAAGATTTGAAGACGAGAGCTTCTCTGTGGATCATGCAGTGAACAACTAACACGTTTAGATTTTCTTGGCGCACGAGAGGGACAAATCCCTTCCTACTTCCTTGCATTGAAGGACATCCATTCATGCAAACGCTGAAACAGTTTTTCCACTGTAATTTGAAGTGCAAGATGTTTTCATTCACCAACTTGAAAATATCTTTTCCTTTCGTCGTAGTTTGTAAATCTTTGCAAAATAAGCACTCATTCACAAATTTTCTATCCTTTATGAATCGAATAAAAGCCAGCACCTGAGCTTTTCCACTTATGTCCGTAGATTCGTCAACTTATAAATACCACAACAGAGACAACTCATCGCCAAAATATTGAGAAACTGATCAATTAGTTGTCGAAGTTCCCAGGCGGCTATCGATGACGCAAGCGTATCGACAGAAGAAACTGCGACTGCTAGACTACACAAAGGGATGAATGGGCAAGTTTTGCTTCAAGACATCCGAGAGCAGAGTGCGAACTGTAACAACCGATTACAAAGTAGTAAATTATCCCAAACTTTTTTTCGAATTTTCATTATAAATTTTACTGTATTATTCTTAATCGTTTTAATGTGTTCAATTTTACTGTGTACATTCAGTTATTGCTAAATTGTTCTGATCAACGCCGGATATTTAACCTAGCTTATTTGGTAGCACAGTAGATCCAAACATTTCCTAAAAAATCCCCGATACTTTATGACTATAATCTGTTTTGGAAACCGAGGTGGTGATGATGCGATGTTTGAACGTTCGTTTCCAAAAATTATTAACAGTGAGCTTAAAATGATGATGCAATGACAGGACATAGATAAGGCAGTGTTTATTGAGGAGGCTAAGGAGTTACCCAATTATCCCTTGAGCTCCCTAACAAACGTCCAGAAGACTTGCATACATTTGTGTTTCGAAAGGAAAGATGTTGATCAGAAAAACTCTGCAACTAAAAAGCTTCCAGGCGTGGAAAACATCTGAGAAGCCGAAGCTTCGTCTAGAGAAGGAAGGTATAAGAGCTTCTACGTCAATGGCAAGGGAAACTTCGAAGGAAAGATGCATCTAAAGTATCCAGTGATGTTCCCTGTTGGTGAAGATGGATTGTCAAGTTTTGCTTCAAGACATCAAGAGCAGAGTGCAATGGCAACAACGGATTACCAAGTACTTAACAATTACCACCCAGATTGTTGGGAATTCAAACAGACACAAAAGACCATGTAGAATTGGGTGCAAAAAGGTTTTTACCTGCTCTGTAGGGGCTGAGCTTACTGGCTATTGATCGGTTGCAAAATCAGGTATTTGTACTAAAAGTCAAGGCAGATTAAAATGGACCTGTCCCTTCTGAATGAAAATAGGGTAGCAGGTATACGATTGGGATGTGCTCGTCACTTGCTCTCTCCTGACAATAGTAACGAATAGCGGATGACAGCAGCATCGTTAAAGTCTGCCTACTGCTTCGAATAGCAGAGTTCGAATCCGATATGGATAGACATTTTTTTCTGTTCATTATCGCATTTTTGATTTCGTTTAAGTTTTAAACAGTGGGTGTAAAGAATACCACAAACAGTTTAAAAATTTTTTCATCCAGGTGTGCAATTTGATTTGTTTATTGGAGAGTTTAAAAACTTTTCATGTTAATTGTCATGTTGTGCCTTATTCTATATTAGCTGAATGCCCGTCTACGCCGAGCTTTTCAAGGCAAAAGGAAGGCGGAGTATCAGTATCAGTATCTGTTTATTCTAAGTATATACCAATGTTGTTTAAGGTTTTATCCTGGGACTTGTTAATTGTCATTGCCTAAGCTGGGCGAACGGGAAATTGTCGACGTTTGAACTCTGCAAAATGATCAGTTCAATTCTTGGTATTAAACGAACTGTCTCCGTTATCCCCGCTTGTATTGAACTTGATTATTCGGAATTGGCTGTTGTATTGTTTAATACCCAAAACATTCAACCTAATGACCGTCGACCCTACAATTTACCGACAACTTCGGACGTTGCTGTGGTTTTTTACCTGGCAGGGAATCAGTGCATATTTTGATATTATTTTGCGCCAGCGCACAGATTTTAGAAATCCACCGGTCACATAACGGGTGTCAACCGTACAGGTTGAAAGGTAAAGAAATGAAAGTGGAGCATCAATAGTTTTCAAAACATATTCTGCAACAATATACTGTTCAACTGCATATTAAGAAATCAACATTAAACATTTTTCTTTTTATTTAATTAATAACAATGACTAATTATTGTCTTACCACAACAATCCCTGGCTTCGGACGGATTGTTGTAACTTACTTTGTTGGCTTCGGACGGACGTCTCTGACAGACGGATAAGAGGATTATAGTACGTATACTAGAAATTTCACCCGTCGCATTATGGGTGTCAAACGTACAGGTTGAAGAATAAATATATGAAAGCGGATCATCAATGGTGTTGAAAACTTATATTCTGCATCAATACAGGCTACTGCTCATCTGCATATTAAAAATACTGAGCTGGTGCGACTCGGATTCGTGCATCGAGGGTTCCGTACTACCATATAATATATTTACCAAAATATGCCAGGTTCTGGAAGGTGTGAAACTGTGTTCTCGATTTCGGCTTTTATAGACATATCTTCTTTTCTGCTTTTCTTTTAAAGAAAGATGTTCGTTTGTGGGTTTGTTTGTTTGTTTGTTTTATTCCGATCTTGATGAAATTTTGCATACTTAACCTTCAAAGCATGAGGAAGGTCACTGTCTACGTCAGATTTCGGAAAAATAATAAATATCGATAAAAAATCGATATTCATTATGATGGCAAGGCATATTAATGAGAAATATCTCATGACCAACAATGCAAGGCAAAGTTTGTACAACAATAGGTATCAACAATGGTATCAGCACGCAATTCACAAACACACTGCATGGACCAGCCATATATATCTCATGACCAACAATGCAAGGCAAAGTTGTGCAACAATAGGCCCATCGTGTTCGCATCAACAATGGTATCAACGCGCAATTTACCAAAAACCATGAGCACAGAATGATGATGCAAGGTTAAAGCAATCTTTCCAAGAATTACAACAATGAACATAAACTGCAGATGCAATATGGATAAGTTTCAATTTATAACAATGCATAGAATTCCTGATATTCAGGCATTTCTTAGAAAAGAGAGTTCTTACGTATCATTGTGAGCTTTTAAAAAATTTTTTTTCGAATTTTCATTAAGAATTTTTACTGTATTAATTCTAAGCATTTTCATGTGTTTATTTTCAAGATATTGCAAAATTTAATTTAATTTTTTGAGATTGTTCTGTGTACCTGCAAGTGTAATTATCCCGAGCAACGCCGGGTACCTTTGCTAGTTCTATATATATAAAGAAGGATGTTAGTTTGTGGGTATTGAATACAAATCTACAGTTTTATTCCCATCTTGATGAAATTTTGCATACTTGACCTTCAAACAATGAGGAAGGTCACTGTCTACCGCAGACTTCAGAAAAGTAATTATTATCGATAAAAAAATCGATATTCATGGTTATGGCAGAGCTTATTAATGAGAAATATCTCATGACCAACAATGCAAGACAAAGTTTGTGCAACAATAGGTATCAACACGCAATTCACAAACACTCTGCACATACCAACAATATATATCTCATGAGCAACAATGTAAGGTAAAGTTTGTGCAACAATAGACCCGTCGTGTTCGCATTAACAATGGTATCAAAGCGCAATTCACCAATAACAATGAGCACAAAATGGTGCAATGATAGAAAGTTCATTTCAAAGAATTATAACAATGAACATAAAATGATGATGCAACAATAGGTATCAACAATGGGATCAACACGCAATTCACAAACACTCTGCACGGACCAACAGTATATATTTCATGACCAACACTGCAAGGAAAAGGTTGTGCAACAATAGGTATTAACAATGGTGTCAACACGCAATGAACCAACACTAGGCAGGGATCAACAATATGTATCTCATGATCACCAATGAAAGGCAAAACTTGTAACAATGCATAGAATTCCTGTTATTCAGGCTTTTCTTAGAAAAGAGAGTTCTTTGTACTTAACAATTTTTTTGAAAATCTTTAAAAATTTTTAGTAACTGGAGATAATGGAAAGTTAGCAGACTATTGAGAAAGAGTAGAAAGACCACAGAGGAAGCACTCCTTTAGCTCCGTGCGGTATTGAGCAAATGATAAGTAGGTCAATAGAAGAATCGGTGATCGCTAGACTACAAAATGAGATGAATGGCCAAGTTTTGATTCAAGACATCGAGAGAAGAAAGGGAATTGCAACAACATCAAGTGTACATCTAAAATAAGATTACGTGAGTAAGAAATTACTTAGACTATCAGTGGCATCCTTGGAGAGGTCCATCCATTGTGAGCCTTTAAACGTTTTTTTCCAAATTTTTATTAAGAATTTTTACTATATTAATTCTAAGCGTTTTCATGTGTGTTATTTTTAAGATATTTCAAAATTTATTCCAAAAAAGTCCAAGCCACGCAGGGGTTATCACCTAGCTTATTTGGTACCACAGCAGGTCCAAACATTTCCTAAAAATATATTTTTACTATATTCTGTGGGAAAGTGTATTTTTTGGAAACTGAAATAATGACAATGCGTTGACTGAACGTTCGTTTCCAAGAATTTTTGATAATGAGCATAAAGTGAAGATAGTGACAGAACATTAACAAGGCAGCGTCTATTGATTAGGAAATAGGAGTCACGCGTGTCTCCCTTGAGCTCCCTGTCAAACGTCCAGACGACTGGCAAAAATTTATGTGTCTGGAAAGGAAAGAGAAAGAACGAATATTGGTCAGAGAAACTCTGCAACTAAAACAGAAAAAGCCATACGGGCATTTGAAACATCTGAACAACGGGAGTTTCGAATAGAGCAACAGGGTATAAGAGCTTCTACGTCGAGGGCAAGAAAATATTGTTCATGCTCCGCAGTGGTAAGGCAAGTCAAGAATAGTTTAGATAAAGTCCCGGTATATCACCTAGACTTCCTGTTTTGCGTATTTTCCGTAGAATAGATAGTCCCTTTGCTCTGTGTTGCATTGATTGAGTTATTATTTAACCAATTGAGAGTTATAATTTAATTTTTTGAGATTGTTCTGTTTACCTACAAGTGTAATTATCCCGGGCAATACCGGGTACTTCTGCTAGTAAACTATAATAGTTTAATTGTCGAAATTTATAAAAGAAGCTCTTTGAACAAAAAAGTTTTCAAATATTAAATTAACAGATCACCTGAAAAAAGATTTTTGGTTTGGCATTGCGCAAGTCCAACTCACACTTGGGCAGTTTTTCATTATTTGTTGTAATACTTTAGAGTTTGAACTGCAATCATGCCAAGTTTGACGCTTGTATGATTGAATAAAAAAAAACAACCAAAAATAAAAAAGGAAAAAAAACGTTTTTATTATTTGTTAGACAATCCGCCATCCGCCATAATAACACATACTCAGTGAAAATTTTAACTGGCCACCTATTCCTGTTCAGAAGATACTATCCTTAAGAGTATTATCTTACCACACAACAATCCCTGGTTTTAGACAGACCAAGAGAATTATTATTTTTTTCAGTTTATTTATTTAATTAAATAACAATGACGGAGTATTGTCTTGCCACATCAATCCCTGGCTTCAGACGGATTGCTGTAACTTTTTTTGTTGGCCACGGATGGCCGGACGGACCGACGGATAAGAGAATTAGTATATTAGATTAGATCAACACCACCTCTACGCAAAGCCTGAGCGCGTAAATTTTATACATTGTTACATCATCATACCTAGTCATAATTTAGGGCTTATTATTGGTAGAAATGCGATTAAAGATGACTACAAAGCCAACTAGAAAGACAGGCCGGGGTACTAAAAAGTCACATGACCAAAGTAGATCTAGCAACAATGAAGATTGGATTGTTGCTAGATCTACTTTGGTCATGT
>JAHWFO010099779.1:757-11265 GCA_023313115.1 Rhysida immarginata
ATGCTAAAATATGTCATGTAATATATCAAACGATTTGGAATGATGTGTCATAAATGAATATAACGTAAAATTAACGATAATCGAAATTGGTTTCAAGGAAACTGGTTAGTGGAACCATTATGGTTCATTGAAACTGCAATGCTAAAATATGGCATGTAATATATCAAACAACTTGGAATGATGTGTCATGAATGAATATAACGTAAAATTAATGATAGTTGAAATTATTTCAAAGGTACGTGGTTTAATGGTATCATAATGGTCCATTAGAAACTTCCAATGTTAACATAGGGCCGTTTAAAAATATAGTTCCGCGAATGATTTAGTTTAACCTTTCGGTACTTGGTTATGTCATTCCTTAATGGTTTATTTATTATACTACCGTATATACCCAGCGTTGCTCGGGCTCTTCATAATATATGTGCTGCAGCGCCATCTAGTGGAGAGTTAAAAAATAGCATAAAACCTTCATAAAAAAATACTTGTGCCAACTTTCATGGTGATCCCTCAAACGATGTTGGAGTTTATTAATTTAACAGTGCAGGTGCGTTATTTTATCTCTATACTGTATATATATCCCAAATGGGCAATCCTTTGAACTCCGGTCCCAAATTATTTAGTCAACTTCTATGTCAACGACCATGCGACCAAGGTAAGTGAATTTATTTTTTAAAGACTGGGGGGCTGTGCCCCCCAGACCCCCCCTCTAACGACCTGATATATACCCCAACCTATTTGGTTACAGGGGGCAGTTGGTTTCCCCCCGGGCGGTTACAGGGATCGCGACAATAATTTGGGACCGGAGTTCAGAGGATTGCCTCCCAAATGTATTGTTTGTATGTAACCTTGAATCTATAAAGCGTTGTGGTGAAATGTTGAAAAATGAAAGGTAACTCATACGGATACGATTTCATTCTTTTTAGTTGATTGATGAATGAAAGAATTCATTCTTTTTTTAATAATATACATTTTTGACTATTCTTTTCGCTATATAATCGAAGTAGCTGAAAATGTAAAGTAATACTAACATCTACAGTAACGCAAGTGGATAAACAACATTTTTGGTTTTCTGATTTGATGTAAAGATGTACAGATTATTTTTGGAGTTCCTACTCTGTAGCAAGCAACATAAAATTGACCATGCGAAAAACATGAATTTGCTAAATTTAATCCGGCAACGCGCAGCGACTGCCCTTGAGCTTTGTTGATTGTCATCGCGAAAGCAAGACTCACAAGAAATTGTATTCGCTAGAATAGGGTAAATCACTGGGAATCATTGGAACGCGCGGAATCAGCACATCTTCTCCTTTACATTTGCCGTTAATTTTTGTTGCTTTAATCACATTCTGAATTAGTTTTTTCACGGAAAGTCTAGTTACGTTGCATAAATTTGGCGCCTCGTTTTCTTCTATAAAATTCCTTCGTTGATTGATCCCAACTGTAATATTGCGGGACTTCGTGATATAGCAATGTTTTTGCGAATTCGTCAGTTGAACACAATTGGAAAAAAGCGGTCAACAACGTGTTTAGTGGATTTGCAACTCACTGGAGTGCGATTTGTTACTTGAAGTAATTTAACATTTATTTAACATTAATTCCTTTTTTTTTTTATCTTACAGTAATCCTATCTCCGGACAACATTGGCTATTCTCTTAATGTTATTTTAATTTTGATTACGTTCTAAGTCGATAAAATTATAATAATTAATACCGTTTTTCAAGTGAACAGTTAGATGCATAACAGCAGAAAAGTATGAATGTCGAAACCTAAAATTCGCCATACAGCTTCATTACTGCTAATACAACGTCCCATTTGAAATTGTTCTACTTCATTGACCGCTTCATTGGGATTCGCAAGTCCGAAAACTGCCATATCATTGCCATTATGTATGTATTTACATTTGTATTTGATAGAATTAACTGATTGCAGGACTCCACGTTGATATGCGCATTAAATGATTTCGAAAGTATAGGAGAGTAGAGAATAATCCATTAGTTATCAATTTCGATATCAACGTTTTTGATTTTGATAATTGTTGTTGTCACTGATATTTGAGTACGCAGTGGAAAATAACCCAAGTTAGAATAAAAACAGCAATGTAGTCATGTCATTAAATATTTAAATAAATTTCATAAAAGAAAATTAATAAAAACAAACATGCATAAAGAAAACAGAAGCTCCCTTTCCTTATGGGAATGGAACTCTATGAACATATCCACTTACACGAGGATTTATGTTCATCGGATGAAAATCCCTATAGGACACAGACACTAAGGAAAAGATACAGTTGTATAAACTGAATTGTTTCTTATTAAGTATTCGCTTAATATACATGAAACAGTAAGATAAGTCAATGCCCGGGATAAACCGCGGACTGACATAGTCTTTCAAGAAGCTGCAATAGCAGAATTAGCGTGGCGGCTAACGCAGCTCACGACGATGACTTGAAAGCAACATGGCTTAGAAGAAATTTCGTTGTAGAATAAAGTGGGCTGTTCGTGGGGCTCCTTCCCCAGTAAACAGCGACACAATGGCGTTCAATGACAGAGGAGTCAAACGCTGCTCCTGCAATATACAAGGAATAGTTATCAGTCACACATACGCCATAAAGACGCCCTCGAGACTCGGCGCGGAAGGAAAGTGAATTTAGCAAGGAGAGAGAACATAAAAAGCATAAATGAGAATGAGCCTGCTTACCTCTGTGATTTGTAAATGGCGCCTAGGTCCTCCTGCAGGTATGCCCTTAGTCCCCAGGGCATTACCACCATCCACGCTGTGGAACGTAACTCAGGTCCTTCTAGGCTTCCCAGTAGTGGGTCCAGTTGAAGCCAATTGGGTATGGCGTCAATAAGGACTAAGTTGCAATACGCCGGGCCTGGCGATAGAAACTCGTGAAGCCACAATTCCGGACGAAAGCCTTCGTTTCTGACGTGGGCGCCGTTGCTTGTAGCCTCTTCTACGGGGATGAAGATCGGCACACTGTAGCTACTTGTCGGGCTGGCTACATTCCTTATCTCTCCGCAAATGTCTTGTTGGGTTGAGCTCCTGCTCGCTATGGCTCGTTTCCAATCTTCTTGATTAGATCTCCTTTAAAATCAGAAAAGGATAGTTCGTTACGCAGCGACTGCGACGAGAACTCGTTGTCACTTTTAGAGTCTCTTGAAAACGGCACGGCAGGCGGAATAGCGAAGGAGGCACTCGACGAAGCACTCGTGCTCATCAGAATCCACGTTTCTGAATATTCGAAGCAGTGACTGCCTCGGAAACTTTCATGAGTCTCTTTTTGTCGAGAAGTCTGCCTTCTTGGTCCTCTCCGCTTGGCTGGCTCATGCTTTCTATCTCTTTTCGCTTTGCGCTCCCCGAGTCTCATATTTCGCGCTTTTGCGCATCTTTACTTAAAAGCGGTTAGAGCCTGAGTTGCATGAACCAATGAGCGTGAAGAAAGATTTTGACGTCACCAATAAAATAAGTACTGACCATTAGCCTCCTGTAACCGGCCGGGGGGAAACCAACTGCCCCCTGTAACCAAATAGGTTGGGGTGTATATCATTATCTTGCCCCCGGAGGGGGACGTCGTAGACAGAACGCCGAAGGCGTTCGAGTAACGGAAAACAGTGACCAATGAGGCCCCCAGGGTGGTAAAAATTTCCTGATTGGTTCATGCAACTCAGGCTCTAACCGCAAGTCTTTGCTTCGCTTCCGTGTAACGGAATCCTGTTCTGCCATCTATTGCCACAATGATACGCATTGCACTTATTAATATTACAGTTATCGCTTGTGGCAACAGATGGAGCCTGGGCTTTATGATTCCTTCGCGCCTCGCGCTGAGATAGACCCCGATCACCCGCGCTCGCGTTAATGCTGACAAACCCTTGTGACATGCTCTCGCCGGCTGATCGCTGTTTGCCAGCGATACCAACTTATGGTCTACCGGAATCCTTGTTGTTCGCTTTTTCCCACGAGCTGCATTATTGCCCGCGTTATCGCGATAAAATGACTGCCTATAACTTGAATTATAGAAAATTCTTGTTCGCTGTTGACCAGTGACGGCTTTGGAATCCTTATTATTCCTTATCCACTGATTCGCTAACGATTTATCGCCGCGATTGGTTTGTTGCACTTAAGCAGTATTGGATCTGTTCCGCTTTGCGTTAAATGTCCGACTACTTCTGTGTTTACTCCTTAAACCCATCGACCTCTCAACGCTAACGTTACTTGGTCGTCCTAGAGCCTTTATGTCTTGCTCTATAAAAACATTCTGCTTTGATCGTTGACGGCAACAATGACAACGATCGGTGTCACTTTGACAAACCCTTCGTTTGTTTCTTCTGCTTCTGGCAGCGTGATGTCGCCTGCTTGCGAAAAGCCTTGGACTGACTTGTGTGCCTAACGACGTTCCCCCCCTACTAACGACTTAATTGCTAATATTTCTGTGGACAGAGCGCTAATTACCTCGGCAATTTGACTTAGGCTATCCAACATGTTCCTCAGTAACTTAGCTAAGTCACTTTCGCTTTCCCCTTTGCTCTCGCAAACGGGATTTACCGTATCACTTTCCGTTTGGAAACTGTCCCCCTCTATTCTTAGTTCCTCTTCTATTAGTTGACTGGGGGATTTACCCAATATAGTTTCTTGAAAAGGGACCTGCTTTATATCTCTTTTATGTGAATGCACTAGCCGCTCTTCGTTGGCGGCTGCTAATTTATTCGCTTGCTTAGCCTCATAGCAATTATGGCTTATGGCTAAATTCTCATATGTCCCTAAACCGTTTAATATCGCGAAACTCTGCACGGAACTATATGTTCCTAGGGGGTTAAAATACTGGAGGCTTGGAGTTGTGATTTCTACTTGAGGCTCTGCCAGTTTACTTATAATATCCGCCATTGTATTGGGGGCGACCCCATCTTTAACTTGCAGCACTTGCGATTGCGAGCTCCTATCTATAATCATGTCATTAGTTCCCTCGCAAAGTACAGGGGTATAGCCCTCTGGGCTTTCAGTCTGAACCCAATACAACTCCATTACTAACTGGGCGAAAATGTATTTATCTATGCAGTTATTTTCAAGCATCTGCTTATAGATCTCTATTTGATTGCCCGCTTCCTTTGAGGCTTGCCCCTTTAGATAATTAGTTAGCCACAATTCCGGACGAAAGCCTTCGTTTCCGACGTGGGCGCCGTTGCTTGTAACCTCTTCTACGGGAGTGAAGAAGGACACACTGTAGCTACTTGTCGGGCTGGCTACATTCCTTATCTCTCCTTGATTAGACCTCCTTTAAAATCAGAAAAGGATAGTTCGTTACGCAGCGACTGCGACGAGAACTCGTTGTCACTTTTAGAGTCTCTTGAAAACGGCACGGCAGGCGGAATAGCGAAGGAGGCACTCGACGAAGCACTCGTGCTAATCAGAATCCACGTTTCTGAATATTCGAAGCACTGACTGCCTCGGAAACTTTCATGAGTTTCTTTTTGTCGAGAAGTCTGCCTTCTTGGTCCTCTCCGCTTGGCTGGCTCATGCTTTTTATCTCTCTTTTCGCTTTTGCGCATCTTTGCTTCGCTTCCGTGTAACGGAATCCTGTTCTGCCATCTATTGCCACAATGATGCGCATTGCACTTATTAATATTAAGTCGGAAGTATAACCATTTGTCCAATGTCGCAACTTTTTTATCATTCGAGACTGAATCTCGCAAATGAATATACTCTTCGGCTCGAAGTTTCGATTGATTGTAAGTGTAACGAATGTAAGTGAGTCGCTCGCTTTCGACTTTAGCGTACATGTCAACGATGAATTGTTGAAAAAGTTGACGACACTGCAGGATATGGTTGGATTGTTGGGCTCGAATCATGATACGGTATGCATAAAGATCCAAACAACTTACTTTTTTCGTTGTCGCAGCTCCTGTGGCGGGATTAGTTTGATACAATTCAGATGATATCCATCTTCTCTCAGGAACAGTAATGGATATTGAAGTGCATCGTACGATCTTTATGTTTCAGCAACACGTTGCTTGGTTTGATCTCGTTTGCTGATAACAATTACAGCTGCTACTTCAGGGGCCATTGGAGCATCGAAGCGTCTATCATGCCCATTCGATGGCGTTTTATCTGCCTTGATAACGACTTTCAAGTCCTCCGCTCTCACATCCTCCAACGCGGATTTAAAATCTCTGACCAAATAGTTGTGCTCGTGGAATAATGTTGTAATTCAGCAATAATTTCTCGATCCGTTGCTATACTTAATGTGCATCGTCGATCAATCTCTTTTTCCACATTGTCCATGAAATAAATTTGCAAAATTGCGGTTCTTGTTCGGGTACTGGAAGAAGTGAACCAATTTTATGATACACTTGTTCTTGCACTTTAAATGTGTGCATGAAATTATCATATCTCACAATATTCGTCGTTCCAAATGATGCCTTTGAAAAGCATGAGTTGTATTTACGAATATGCTGTAGAAATTGTTTGGACTCCCCAGTAGTTCCAGCCACGTAAGTTAGAAGTGGTTCTGGTGGCTCAGGCAGTGGTGACAAATTGACTTTACCATTGGAGCAACACATGTCAGGCGTTTCTTTCTGAAATTTAAAAGCGCGACAATGTATGCACAATGTAGTCATTGAATGAATTACAACATCGCGATGCATCCTGTAATCGCAATCTTTATCGTAATGAAATTCCGCTTTCTTGAGATCTATTCTACGTCTTGATCGACTCTGTTGTGAGCGTTCAGTTTCACGTCGTGTGTCTCGCTTTTTTGGGTGGTGTTACAGCAGCTCTTGAAGTAGAAACTCGCATTCGCAGGTTTTCATGTCGTGCGTCTCGCGTTTCAGATGTTTCAACAGCTCTTAAAGTAGAGGCTCTGATCCGGTCAGTTTCCAAGCGTGCCTCTCGCTCTTCAAATGTTTCAGCAGCTCTTCTGACTGACAGTTGCCAGGCAAGCCTGGTTGATCTTCCAATGTTTGATTTTTTACGTGGCATTCTAGATTTTTATACGTTTTCGAGCTATCTTTCCGAATCATCGCATAGAAGATTTTTTGAATGAAATAATAGTTAAAATAATTCAATGTTTAATTGTACCGGGTGATCGGAAAGTGTGTTACATTTTTTCATGAAATTAATAATTGTTTTGCCGTGACGAATTCTTTAGCAAAACAATTGTTTGCGCGTGCCTCGTGATTCTTATGAAAACATTGAATTGCTGGAAAGCAAACACTGAAAATGTCGTTAACAATTTAAAAAAAATGTAACACTCTTTTGGGTCACCCGGTATGTGTTTTGAAGCTCATCATCTCCACATTATACTTCACTTTTGTATTTCCACCTGGTAACCGAAATACGTATCCGGTATCTCATTTTTATTACTTGTGGATTAGATGTTTTCCTTTTTTGGTATCGTAGCTTAGGTGCTCATTTTTCATAACAAATAGCAGCTATTTCGATTTAATATCACCTGCGGCAAAGCAAAATTATTTAGAGAAGCTGTCCTTTGAAGGTAACGAGTATCCCAATCCCCTAAATCAAAAGAAGCGAGTGCCTTTTCATGGGCGATATTTCTGCGTGGCTCGAGTGACACTTGTCAACGTTTACCAAAATATTGTGGAAGCCTCAGGAAGAGTTAAGGATAATACCAACAACAAATGAATTTCAGATGTTTAAATGACATTTATATAAATTAATTAAAATAAAGAAATTTAAAAATTAAAGAATGTTTACCACTGAGAATGTTTATTTTTATACTGCAAACGCTTACCCTTTCCGTCTAGCTAGAAACCTTCAAGAATGCTAGTCTTTCTATTTAACATCTGATTCAGTTATTTGCTTGTGAGTATATATCGTAGGCTTCCAGTCTGGATTATCTTCATCATTTGATGGAGCGCATGAAAACTTACTATTAATGCTTTCGAATTATGTGCTAAAAATAGCCTGGCTAAAAACAGTGCTTAGTTACACTAGTAACCACGAATCAAAAAAGAAAGGATGCTGACGGAGCAGAATAAGATGTCCAATTATCATGACTGTTTCGTTTAGCGGCCACTAGCTGGTGCTATCATCACATGGGCCGCAACATCACCATTATGCATGCAATGAAGTGTTTACGTAGTATTAAGAGACGCGTTTTTCTACTTATATGTTGGAAATCGTTTGAGGATGGATAGGAGATGCTCTGTCCCATTTTTTCAGAGTGGTTACAGAGCATCAACATCCACTCACGAGAAATTTTCACTATTCAAAACTCAAAAACAATTAATCTATCTTTGAAGGTGTCATGAGCAGAAATAACGCAAATTGATGAGTATGCTCAGTGGAAAGATTTCACAATGACATAAGGCGAATTGAAAAATAAAAGTATTTATTTATACCAAATAATCAAATGCAAAATTAAAGAAAACCTTAATTCTAAAAGCTTAATGAATAAAGGTATACTAAGGCGTAAAAACTAACACCAATAAGTAGCCTTCTCGGCAATATTATGAATGAACATAACTGTAACACGCACTAACGTGAGGATTTCACGATTCGTAGAAATCACAGATGAGTATAAGGCACTTCCTTAACACCGACGTGCGGAGTACAACAGTAACCATCACAACACTATGGCGTGAAGCACACTATTCGTTGACGGTAATTAGATACGGCAAAAGAACTTTCGAGCACTAGTACCGCTGGTACGAAAATTCTGCCCGAACTTTATCACAAAAACTCATACACACAAATATCGGTAGAAAGTATTAGCCGGTATTCTAAGGTCACTAAATCGGGAAATGTAATGACTGGTTACAGCAATCACGTTAAGCAGGTCTCAAATTGGAGCACTATAATTTAGAGAGGATATCGGTTAGCATTGAATGAATAGCGAGAACACAGATGAGTTTTCTCGATACTATTCGCTACAAGAAAAATTGACGAGACTTATGCAGGAGCGTGAATGGTTAACAGTTATTACTAGATACGTTCTAGCGGGGTTTTCTCACAAGCACAAAACCCATGTCATGTTTAACGTAGATAGACAGGCCGAATGGCCACAAGCATTGTACATACGGCACATATCGTAGCTCGTAAAACTGCAACTCAGGAAAAGTTAATTGAGCTAATTGGGCGCACAAACCTATCTGAAAATTGGCGCTTACCAGATAGTTAATGTCTGTTCTAAATGTCCAGTGCGGGAGTTCAGTAAATTGCTCGGCTTCAACCGGAGAAAGCACAGATGAAGAGAAACAGATGGGAAACTCTACCACGTGATTGGAAATCACTACGTCATTTTTCAATACTAGTTTCGTGGCGCTAGTGAGGACACAATTTTGAAAATAATAAATAAAATAATAACGCAGTTTATGTATTAATTCTTATATAATGTTAAAACACATAAATTTGTATTCAAAAATAATAAAATGTTTTATATAAACGAAAAATTCTAGATTTGTCACGTGATCACTCATGTGAATCACTCCATGTTTATATTAGCTCGCCGTTGCTCGTGTTAATTAGAGACCATCAATAAGAAATCGTGGTAGTACAATAATAATTTCTTTTCATCTGTGATAATCCACCTTGCACCGTAGAACCGGTTTTCAAAGTTTTTAATTAATTTGAAATAAATTATTAAATAATTCTGATGAAAAGAACGTTAAGCAATGTATTTTTCTGACGTCATATATGACTTGCCTCTGCAACAATCCTTTTGAGGGAGAATGACGTAATTATGACTAAACCGACAGTAGCGCCGCGAAGTCAGGAATGTTTTTAAGGAAAATTTCATTGGTTGACTTTCGTCACCTGATCTCAGAAAAGTTTCCCTTGCGGCTATAGGGAGTTTCCCCTCTGTTTCTTATTCCTCTGTGGGAGAAAGAATGTCGGAGTTCGTTTTGCCACGTCGGCACGTTGATACCTTCGTCGTAGCGGGGTTCTCGTTGCTCACCTCGCTCGCCAGTTCACAGGGCTCGTCGCTCGGCGGAGATATTGCGGATGCTTCTTTCACTCGGTCGCACTCCTTCTCCTCCCTCAGGATCGCTAACAAGCTGCCGTCCTTCGGTATCTCGATGTTCGAGCTCCTCCACTCTTTTTTCCATCCGTCTTCTCCGACTCCTCTAAAGCCAACTCCTTGATATCGGTTTTCCCCGTCATCACGACGTAATTCCCGCTCTCGCTTGCAATTGGTTCTCTGGTGTCGACGTTGTTGACGACGAGCTCTACTTCGCCTCTCTTTCCAACCCGACGCATAGAAATAGCGAGTGCGAAAGAGATCGACTCCGTCACCGGAATTCGTGATGGCGTCTGAATTCCGTGACAGAAGGATTCAAAGGGGCTATTCCGAGATCGGAGAAGAGAACTTTCGTCAGCAGACCATATTTGCGAGAAGCATTTCACATAAGATGAAATCATAAGAAAAAGAATGATCTGTAAGAAAAACATATAGTTAGTGAATGCCATTTAAATTTCCATCCAGAATTTCTTCTATCTTCTATCTATACAGGGTGTAAATTTTAAGTTGACAAAGCAGAATAACTCGAAAA
>JAHWFO010099782.1:0-16738 GCA_023313115.1 Rhysida immarginata
AATAAAGTAATTATTATGATTTTTTAAATATTAATTTTAAAAAATTTATAAAATAATTTTATTAAATAAAATAAAGGTAATGTTTCTGTCTCAACGTACAAATCTCACAAGGGGAGGACCAGGTCTGTTAACCTTGGATTTAACTGAAATTTAAATATGTTATTACGCACCATTCCCACTATTATATGGCATAGTAACTCGGGCATTTGTTTACGAGATATAATTATTTAAAGTTAGTTATGTAGGCTTTTAATGCATATTTACAAATTCAGATAAAGTGTTATTCAAATAGTCAACGTGGTCATGTGGGTAAGTCGATAGATTACAATGCTAAAGGTCCCGGTTTCAATTCTTGCTCTTTTCCCAATTTAATTAATTTTTTAACATGTTTTTGAACAAATTATATATGAAACTACGAGGCGCATCCAGAAAGTAAGTTTCCCGATGTTTTCCCCTTTAAAGTAAACGTAATTAGCCGTGTCAATTGCGCATGCATAACAGATCTATGACGTATCAATCATATGCAAGCCGGACAGGTCCCGCCTCGTGCCAGTAGCTTAGTAGCAATGGTCCGAAATGGAAGCTCTTATTTCTTCTCCCGCCGCCTGTGAGGTTCGGTCGGTGATAAAGTTCTTGAATGCACAAAGCATTGCACCAATTGAAATTCATCGTCAGCTCTGTCAGGTCTATGGGCCGAACATCATGAGTAAGCAGATGGTGCGTCGCTGGTGTAGGCAGTTTTCCGAAGATCGTCAAAGTGTTCATGATGAAGAGCGCAGTGGGCGACCATCCCTCATCAATGATGATCTTGTTGAGCTTGTGCGGCAGCGCGTGATGGAGAACCGTCGTTTCACGATTACGGAGCTCACCCATTTTCCGCAGATATCGCGATCCTTGTTGCATGAGATTGTCACTAATCACCTGCTGTTCAAAAAATTGTGTGCCAGGTGGGTGCCGAAAAACCTGACACCCGAACACAAATTTTAACGCTTAAGAGCAGCACTGACATTTCTGCAACGGTATCACGATGACGGCGACGAGTTCCTCGACAGGATCGTCACGGGCGATGAGACTTGGATTTCGCACATCACCCCGGAAACGAAGCAGCAGTCAATGGATTGGCGGCATAGCGGGTCTCCGATCAAGACGAAATTCAAACAGACGCTGTCGGCACGGAAAGTGATGTGCACGGTGTTCAAGGGCATTCTGCTCATTGACTTCCTTCCACGTGGTGAAACAGTAAACGCTGACCGTTACTGTGAAACACTGCGGAAATTGCGACGTGCCATTCACAGGCGGCAGAGTTCTACGACAGGGGGATACAAAAGTTGATCCCACGATACGACAAGTGTCTCAATTCTGGTGGTGGCTATGTTGAAAAATAGCTGAAACATTGCCGTACTTGTTGCCAATAAATATGTTCCTCTAAGTGGGAGTTCTTTTTTTTTTTAAATAGGGAAACTTACTTTCTGGATGCGCCTCATAATAGCCCTTTATTTGCCCGTTTATTTTCCTCTAATATTTCTTTTCTCTGCATATATCTTACTGGAAACCTCTTTCTGCACCTTTCTGGACCATTCTTGATCCAGCTTGTCCTCCATAAAAAACTTTAATAATAGTTATAAAATATTTTTTTCACTTTTTTCCTTTTTTTCCCATTTATCTCTGTAATCCATGCTATATTCTGTATTATAATACTTCCGTCATTATAGAATCTATGAAACAATCAATTACAAGCCTGAAATAGTTACATTGTTCTATCCATTTCGCAATGAAGTTGTAGATGTATTAGATGTACACAAATTCATCCCATTGTACGATGCGAACGAGGTGAACATTTTAGCCAAAAGGAAAGAATACGAAAGTAAAAGATATAGATTCATTGATGGAAGAACTTAGAGAACTGTGCAAGAAAGACGACGACATTGCAAACAACTTGCAAACAGAGCAAAATGAAAGATGAGTACATGCGAAGTGTTGTTGGCAGGGCGGATTATGAGAACAACGATGAATTCGAATACGAGACCGGCAAGGCTATCGCACTTGTAAGAAAGTGTAGCAAAGTGATGTCCAAACATCTGCAGAGTAATGTGAACATAGAGAGTTGATCTTAGAATTTATACCCAGAATATGCACACGCGATAGCGAATGCATACATGTGTACTTGGCCCGTACTGCTGCCAATGGCAAAATATTTACGATAGAAATTAATCATGGAAACATTAAACCTTAAATTGATTCGGACAACGGCAGAATACAGTTCGTAATGCTTATATAGTCTGTGCGTCCACTGGTAAGGCTGCAGTGAACTTGAACGGGAACATTCTGCACTGTTTAAAATCTGTACACTCTGTATTTAGAATCACACCGCAGAGCAAAAAGGTCAGTGGATTGACTCCTAAGGTCCAACAACAATATCATCGCCAATTCCTTTCTGTGAAATGTGTAATAATTGATGCGATAAGTGTGGTCAGTTCAGACGAGTGATGCCCAATATCATCGACAATTCATTTCACTTGTCGCGAGTGATGTGCCAGAGCAATGAAATATTCTCAACTATACTGACAAAGATCGGGAATGGTGAAAGATTGCTGCCTCAGGAGAAAGCAGTTGATTTAGAGAAGATTTAAAAGTAAACAATGGTGCATGGAAAATTTGCCCCGATGTAGTTAGGCGGTTTCATCGCAACAACAGCGTTGATGCTCCCCAGAAGAATGCTATCGTGTGTAATAAGTTGTTTTGCCAGTTATAAAATGAACGGTTATGCCGCAGAAGTGAATAAGATCCAGCATGAACGAAACCACACAATATGGGTATTGTCGAATTAGGAGGCTTGCAACATCCTACATGCTTGGCTATTGATTCACCGTACATGTTGAGAGTGAACATCGATGTGGACGATGGATTTGTAAACGCTGCGATCGGTGTACTCACAAGGGACCGTAAAAAAGGAAGCCAATTTTGTATGAAACAATGACGAGGTCCTTGGATAAGTGCGTGACAAATATCAGCGGCAGACATCAAGGAGTTTCCGAGTTATAGTCATTTATTGTTCCCATTATAAGTCTATTAAGCAAATCCTAAAATGTTCGAAAACATTTTTCTAATGTTGTTTATTTACCCTGTGCTTACTCCGTACAACATGTGAAAGAGATGAATGTAGTAGGTTATGGTTGTGAGTACGAAAAGAAAGAAACGAGTGAACAACATCTACAACATCAGCAAAAACAATGCATCTGTCGTTTAAGGTTATAGTTGCCAAATGAAGAAATGGGCACGCATCAAATGTAAGCCACGTTTGATTTTCAAGTTCAAAGACAACACAAATAATGCTTTGAAATGGACACCGACCACTAAACGTACAGCGAACATCAATTTAGGAAGCACGATTAAATGTAAACGTGAACAGTTCCCATTGGTGCCAACCGCTGAGATCACGGTACTTAAATCCCAAAGTGCTACATTTGTTCGTATCTTCTTTGATTATGACATATCACAACATAATCAACTGGCTAATGTTTGGATTGAATAGAGTAACCAGTATAGATGGATTAAGACTAACTAAAAAGACTACTATAATTACTATCTCACTTCAGATAGTCAAGCACCTTCGATGAAAAAGTTCAGAGACGAATACGAGAGATTGGAATCGCACATTCTGCTAACATTCACCAAACGTGTAAAGAATGTCAAATTAAAAATACAAACAACGATACTGTTAGCTACAACAATGATGATGATTCCATTGAACAAGAGAATATTTTAAACGTTTTAGTTACCAATCACAACGCACAGTATTTAGTACTGCATGCACAGTACTTATTACATCTGATTACTTGGCAATAAGTGAGACTTGGATGAATGCAGGTGAACCTGTACATATAGATGGATTTGAATTGAGGACACAAATGAATCAGTCTGGTTGTATTACTTCCAATGAACTAACCAAACATGGTGTAATAAGTTATAGGAAAGCAGGCGGTGTTGCGATCTTCGAAATATTAACTCTTTAACCGAATGCGAATATACACTGATAGACTCGTCAAACTATAGATGACTGATTGACGCTGGCATCGGTAATATTTGTATGGTTAAAGTGTGGTGAGATTTATACTAGGCATTGTTTAAAATCATCTTAATGTTAGATATCTGATATGGCAATGTTGTTGTTCAGTGCGATGATGAAATATTCACCAGCAACTACACCTATTAAAGACAACATGGAGGTGGATACTGATGTGCAAATTGTGAGGTTTCGAGACTTCAATGTAGATGCTATATTAAACTTACAGTTCTTGGCTTTGTGAAGAAACGTTTCAATTTAGATTACATGCTCATCGAATCACCTACTACATTGGGTTGCAGTACTACAGATTTGATATTGATTCTAGTCTGTTGACATTTGTATCATACTTCTCTTATCACAGACCACTGATTTGTAAGTTGTGAATGACTTATAATTAAGGTTCGGTTAAAATAACGAGTCTGGTTAAAAAATTATGATATAATGCAAGTATATTATTTGTTTGAACATTTTATGTCAAAAATGAAAATTTTTAAATTGTGTTGTACAAAATTATTTCTTATTCCCCATGAAGCCACAAGACGTATTCTACGACTTAACTAGCGGCCATGTCCCAACACAGCCGCGTACAATTTTTTTTCTTTGTTGGAAACAATGAAGGTTGGATTGGTTATAGACTTATCTCGGTCAGGTGACTTTTCAGTGCCGGAGCCTATATAGGAGGATTAATACAAAGGAGGCGCCCTCCTATTCACTGGCTCATTGTTGAGTTGAAACCATATCCGCCATATTGGTAGACTCCTGCATGGCTGTTATCTACTTGAGCAACGTGTAAAAATTCCATTAATACGCTAAAACTGAACAACAAGGCATAATTTTGGGTTGGGGTCTTCCAATAAGGCAGACGCCTCAACAATAGGCTTCAAGATTATGATGTCATGCAATCTCCTGTTATTAAACCTCCTTGGCCGTAGCCTGTATTTCTCGTAAGATTCGAAGTAGACCAAATTTAGGGCTTATTAAGTACCGAAAGGTGCTTTATGCTATCAGTGTGGGGAAACGTGTCTGTCTGTCTGTCTCTCCGTCTGTCCGTCTGTCTGTAACTCTAACTTCTCCGAGGCTATGAAAGATTTTAAAAATCTGCTTTCGTCAGTTGACAGTCGATGAATATGGTTCATAGCACGAACCAATTACAAATATTATCTAAATCGGTTCATGGCACGTGCACAAATGGTACCTCTATTTTCCCGCCTAGCAATTTTCAATGGGGAGATATATTGAGTAATATATCAAACAAATCGTATAATATTTCAGAGATACTGGGACTGTTGAAAATTAAACTCGTACAAGCCGGCCAACCGATGATGGAATTTCAACAGTGGTTTTGTCAAGCATTTGCAAAGAGTCCACAACGCAGCACAAGACGGCTTCGTACCAACAACTTGCTTCCATTAATTATTCACATGCTGCAAAAACTCTGAGGACGCTCATAACAGACGTGAGGTTCTGTACCTGGGTTCAGAACAACTATAGACTGGATCCTTCATTTGCACATAAAACTGTGTTCAGTGGTGAGTCAAACTTTATGTCCACAGCGAGGTAAACCGTCAGAACATGAGATATTGGAGCGATACGAAGTCTCATTGGGATATGATCCATCCAAATTCTTTGGTGATGCCAAAGTTATCGAGTATCTGGGATGTGGAGTACCAGTTTAATTGGACCAATTTTCATAAGCGATACCCTAAATGCTTATAAGCATCCGCGAATATTACAGAATATGGCAGTGAACTCGTCACTGTTGACTTAAGATGGCAGTTTCCCAAATACAGCTTATGTCCATGTAAAGCTCATTTCTCGAATAATGAATCTTGTGACATAATAATTTACTAGGGCATGGGCACAAAAATAATATCAGAAGTTGCTTTGTTGATATTATAGGGGATCCCAAAAATAAGTATCTATTTCAATAAAATCGGACATTTAAAAAAACAAACTCGCTTTTATTTATGTTTAACATGTTATGTATGTGTTAAAAGTGCATAAATTTTTAATTTTATATATACATTTTATTAGCAATGCAGGGGATAACTCCGAAAATGCTTCAAAATATGTTTCTCATAGCTAAGATTTCAAATTTACGGGGATACAGACGGAGCAATGTTGAATATTATCAATAAAGTTTTGACGTAAGATTATAAATCTATTTTGATGTCATAATTGAATTTTGTTTTGTTTTTAAATTTGCCCGATTTCACTGAAAGAGTTAGTTACTTTCGGAACGCCCTACCCCTGCGTTACTAATAAAATTTAAACAAAATTTATACATATAGGCTACTTTTAACATACATTTAACATGGTAAACATAAATAAAAGCCAGCTTTTTTAAACGTCCGATTTCACTGAAATAAACATCAAATATTTTTGAAACGCCAAATATTTTTGGAACACCGACTACAGTATATGCTGCATGCCATCATGCTCTAACTACAAAAAAGCCTCATTCATGCTATCATGGCTTTGCTAAAGATAAATCTAGAAGAAAGGACTAGACTATAAAGGACTATAAAGATAAGAACCGATAAAAATATTTCCAACAGCATGAAAGTATGCAGTGATCACTTCACACCTGATTATTACACAATAACTAGTTAAATAATTTGAAAAACTAATGTTAAAAATCTTAAATCTGTCATGAATTCAGCTAAAAAAAAAAAGTGTTGATAAACTTTTTTGGAAATATTAAGGAAAAAAATTAAAGTAGTTTGATACAGTATATCATTGGTGATCACTTCTAATTTTAGTTGAAATTCATTATAAAGGACCTTAAATTCATAGTCATAGTGAAAAATCAATTCTAAGATATTGAGCTTCAAAGAATGAATGCTGTTACTTTGTGAATGACGTGTTACACTCTGAATGATGTGTTACACCCGTTTTGTGCAATGTAGCATCAAAACAAAACATTGTTTCTATTTCGTGGTGAACTGTGCAAAATGACTACCATAACAGCAACAAAATATCACATGTTTATTTAATATATCTTGTTAAAAATCAAAGTTTATGTAATTATTTTTCGTGTATAGGCCAGTGGAATTAATTGAAGAAATCAGCAATTCCATCACAGAATTTTACAAAAAAAAAGCTACGAAAAACCACCAAACAGCCGTAGGAAGCCTGAAAAAAAAATTAACAGGCAGTTCTTGGTATTCCTGAAGTGAAAACACGGTGAAAGTTAGTGCTTCTGATCATAGAGAGAGAGAGGTTATCCTGAACCTCGATGGTGGCGCGTCTCTGGTGTCCACTTGGAGTAGCTTTCCTCCATACCCTATTGTCACGATATTAAAAATAAAGAAAAATTACGAATGTGAAGTTATTTAAAATATTATTATGGAACTTCGTTTAAGAAGCACACTTTTTGTTGTATTCCATTTGACTATATGTGAAATGAAATATTTTATACTAAATAATGTGTGTGGCATATTTTATAACTTATTTTGTTTATTATAAACCAGGGTGAAATTAAAAGAAACGGCACTTATCCTTTATTATTTTCAATTATAAACCTTATTTGTATCTTAATTGACATTATATTAATGTATATTTTTTCAGATATCTCTATACAATAAAAACCCATTAAACAACGTAGATTGTAAAAACCCACTAACTGAATCGTTCTTATGCAAATTAGATAGATTCGAGTATTTTGTGTTTGGAAGATACCAAAACAGTTCCATGCATGCTTATAGGGAGGGCTAGTTAATTATTACACTTTACTATCTATCATCCCTCTAACAGGGATTCGCTGACACAAAAGTTGTTGAAGGCGCATGCTCATTGCTGAAATCGGCATTTCGCAGTAGTTTTGGAATTCAGTTTGATTCCGTACGAGCGAAGACAGTGGTCCAATTTTAATGGCTTTCAGGATAATTTTTCAGTAAGTTACGCTCATTTGTTTCTTTTTGTGATGTTTGTATATTAAATTTACAATTTCTTTTAAATTAAAGTTAATTCATTTATTTTCTTTAAAGTTCTTTTGCGTTTCTTAAAATTCGTTCTCAGTTAGTATTGCGTACAAAAATGACCGTTAGTATTGCGTACAATTTTTTTAAACTGAATAAAGCTTTTATATTTATCGGAAGCTTAAAATTAATTATCAAAATATTCGTGTTAATCATTTTAGTTCCGCATTGCTGTTAAATGTTCTAGAATGTTCTTTCTATTTAATGTGGGAATTAATTTTTTTTTTTTTTTTTTTTAATTTTATTTTATTTACTACGGCGTTATCTTAACGCAGTTTAGATTTTTGGTAAATTACCATGGAATGTCTTAATATATTAAATTTTCCTGTTTGGGATTAGTTTTCACACGAGTTTTTAATATCTCGGAACAATGCGTACGAGAGACCCATTTTTCCACTATAATTTTCAAATTTTATGTGTATTATAGTAAATTTAGATTTTATTTTAAACTGGTGACGCATTTACAATTTTTTCCAATGTTACATGGGCATCTGTTTAACTTAACCCGTATTTTTTAATATTACTGATTCAAAATCGGCTAAGTTCTTATAGGTGACTTTATTAGGAGCTACTAATTAAGATTTAATCTGATATCTTTAATTTAAGTTTAATTTTCTAGCGCACATTATTCTAGGCTAGGGTCGTATGTTGTACAATAACCATAGTGCTCAATTTTTTAACGGGTTAAAACTTTCACCTTTATTATTCAAAATGGTAATTATGTATATAACGGCCTCCACCCTAACTTGCGTTTTTTCCTACCTTGCGTTGATATTTAACATCTTGAGTTGCTTAGTGTTTTTGGGGGGGTGGACGAAAAATTTAGTTTTTATTTATGGTGGGAACTCCTTATTTTTTCTCTCTCGAAAGCGATCTCCACTAACTTTAATGGCGACGACTTCAGTCTTCCAAAGACGCAACGCCATCTAGCGACAGCGCTTGAAGCCAGGCCTCGCTTTGATGACAGCCATGGTTCCTTCAATTAAGAAACCATGACGACAGCAATCAGTTTAGACACGGAATTTGCTTTGAAAGTAGTTCCAGTGACGAACCACCAGCCGTCTGTTTAGAGAGGTTATCTAAGGATAAAATTAACTAGCTTTAAATATTAGCAAACTTTAACCACACTCGGCGCTCCGCGCCTCACATCGACCCTGCGGGCCTCATTCAATAAGGCTCATTGGTCACTGTTTTCCGTTACTCGAACGCCTCCGGCGTTCTGTCTATGACGTCTCCCTCCGGGGGTAAGTTAATGATATATACCCCAACCTGTTTGGTCACGGGGCAGTTGGTTTCCCCCCAGCCGGTTACAGGAGGCTAATGGTTAGTATTTTTCCATTGACCATTTTCACCATCGTCTGCTTTTCCGTGCCTGACTTCAACCGCTACCACCAGATGGCTTTGTGCATCTACTATCTGGAAGAAGGAAGTCGGCGCCATTAAATCTAAAGGAGATCGCTTTCGAGTGGGGGAAAAAAAAAAAAAGCAGTTCCCACCAAAAATAAAAACTAAATTTTTCGTCCACCACCCCATAAACACTAAGCAACCCAAGATGTATATTAAAAATCAACGCAAGGTAGGAAAAAACGCAAGTTGGGGTGGAGGCCGTTATCTACATAATTACCTTAAAAATATTGCTTATCTTTAGAAATGCATTCATCTTAAGCATATCGGTTCATTTTTAAACTGTCTCGTGTTTGTTAATTTTTAACTACGTAGGACCGCTAAATAATGTCGGCCAGTTAGTTCGAAGGGATTTTTGTTTGAATTATTGACTTGTTTTAATATTTAAAAATCTAAGTTTTTCTTTTTTATTTTTATTTTTTATTTATTATAATTTAAACTGCCTTCCTCGTGAAATATTTAATCTTAATAGTTTTGGATCTTATAACACATTACAAGTTGAGATATTGCTGCATGCTTTTGACGAATTGAGTCTTAAATGGAATATTGAGCTTAAAGGTGTCGCTATTATGCAAATTATATCTTACTGCAAGCCGCGATAAGTTTTAATAGATTTGCAATCAATCCTCTTGTAATGCGACTCATTCGTACAAGGTTATATGGAAATCGCGTTATAAAAGATCTGAATTAGTAGTTACAAGTTTGGTTAATTCATATCGTCTTTAAAAAATGTCAGTATTATGTAAAGAAAAATCAATTGTCAGATTTACATATTCCGTATTATATATAAACTGCGTTATATAGGCATTTTTGTGGCGCAATTGTTGGCCGAGAGCGCTGAAGCGCAGGTCTTATCCCTCTCGCATCCAGCAAGTCGCGGGTTCAAATACCGCTTGGGAGCATAAATGTTTGATTGACCTTTTATGTATTAAACAACGTGTTGGACTTCGGCCTGTTGGGGGGACAACCCGCGGGTTCTTTAGATAAAATTTAATTTAAAATTGGATAAACAAAACTCTTGGGAACACGCGACCTTCCATAATATCGTCCAGCTGCTTGTGCCATTTGTTGTAATGTTGCACGGTTTCTGAATTTACAAGAAAATTCATTGATATGACTGAAAATTTCAGTTGTACGGAGATTTCATTGATAAGCTGTTGTGAGAGTATCGTCATGAGTGCCGCAATTTTTGTTCAGCGTTGTATGGAAACCGCCTCGTGAGAACATCGTGTTATAGGAGGGTTGACTGTAACAGTTTTAATTTCATGTAGAGAGCATTTAAGTTTTAAATTGAAATTATCAACTTAGCCAATCTCTCGAGCAACTTGAAATTGTTAATTAAAATATATAAAAGGTTTAGGCTTGTCTAATCTATGAATTTAATATTTCGTTTTAGTGTCTACCTGAATGTGGCAACAACTGATGAATTAAGACGGTGAAGATTTCCTTTTCCAGCACGCATCATGGATTCGGCGGGTTATACGGAATGAAGCCATCTTTTTATTAATTGTAGGTATTGGTTAGTACTTTCTTAGGCTAGGAGCCATATTTTCCACTCAGGACAACGAAATTACGGTTGACACTTGAACACTTAGCAATAGGGAAACCGTAATGCCCCCGTCCTGACCTACCCCCCATCATACACAAAAACAATATTCAACACATTGTGGAAATATGGCTCAATCGTATTTTTTTTAGTTGTATCGTTAGTGTAGTGGGATTCTTTGAGTACAGACAACCACAAAGTAAATCTAGTTTGTTTCTGATGGGCGGGGGATTTAATGTTAATATCTGTAATTGGGAGTTTTTAGATATAAGATTTTAATTTTAATTTTTTTTCAGCTAAATTAGGGTTTAACTTGTTTAATATTTCAATCCATGCAAATTAAATTTAGCCAAGCTTTCTTAATTGGAAAACCTTTTCTTTGTATCATCGCGTTAAATTAGCAGAGTATTAGTTAGCAAAATTACTTAACTGAAATTAGTGGATTACGAATACGAATTTGGAGTGACGAGACGATTGTGATGAGACGGAATGAGATGTGATGATCAACTAGCGGAAGAGGAACTACGATGGAATGAATGTCTGTTTGGTTTATTAGGGAAAATGGTAATGGTTTAGCTCTAGCAATCGCTTCATCCACGCAGATATTCCAACGCGGGATCCATAAGGTGTGACTAGTTAAGCTTTGGGGCATATCGTGGTTGTCTGTGCTGGGATTACCAAAATTACTAAAATGCATTTGACATTTTAAAAAGTAAAATTAGATTGTGGGTTTTTGCTTGTATTTTTAATTAATTTTGGGATAATTTGTTTAATTCTGTGAAACTGGGAGGTGGGCTCTTAACGTTCAAGGGGAAAATGTTTGGTAATCGCAATATTGAATGCAATTGCTGATTTTAAATAGAGAAAGGCGGACCACTTTCTCTCAACGTGGGAGCCTCAGTAGTCCGAAGAGGACAGCAGCGCACGAAGATAGGTATTTCAGGCATATAAAGGACGGGGAAAGACCTCGCTATCCCTTTGTATTGAAAGTGGGTGTCGAAGGCCTTTCAGGGGATTTTGGTATACTTATTTTTCAACTGCAGAAGAGGACTTCGCTGGTGAAGACGTCGACACTACACAACCATTTACACACACACAATTACACGCACTTTGTTTTAAGATAGTTTTAAGTAATATTGTATAATTGAATTTAAAACACTTGTAAATTCCTCCCCGGTCCCTGTAGCTTTTAAAGTTTTTACATTATAAAAAAGAAACTAATTTATAAAACTTTAGCGGTTGCTATCTGTCTCGGTGAAGAGGAAACCGTGTCAGACAGCAAACACAGGGTAACACTTAGCTATTACTGCCTAGAAACTTTGGCTCGGTGATGAGTGAACCGTGTCAAGGCAGTAAACACAGGACCACAACACTCTGTAGACACGTCCACTAACGTGTTCTGCTGCTCTCCCTTGATGTTGGTGTGAATCCATAAGATGATTTGGTTTCATTCCAACAGCCCTTGTACCATGCCTTTACACTCAGGCTGTGTGCATTCTGCTGCATACTGGTGCTGAACCATTTTTCGATTTCTTTATCTATCTCGATTGGGGGGAAAGGACAACTTACTAACCATGGCTGGCCTACCAAACCATCTGCTGACTTCGGATTTCGACTGAACCGATTGTCCCTGAACGGTGACCAACCAATAAAAATTACACACTGCTAGGGTTCGGTAAAAGCGTTTTATATCTAAATTATTAACTCCGTTTTCTTCCTCATGGTGCAAGGCAAGGGTTACACTGTTTTAGATGTTTGCTTACCTACTCGTAAGTGTTGGTAAGAGTGATCTTAGCTTCTAAACATTGTGCGTACAGTTTGTTTCCTGCGTGTAAAAGGAATCTTACTGTCCGGCAATATGTGTATTGTAAATTTTAAGGCTCATGTATTGGTTTTAAGGAGCGTGATTGGTATATAATAGAATACTTAAGCTACATTAAGATAATTATAATATTTAAGGCTTTAAATTTAAGGCTTTAAATGTGTTTAATTAAATAAATTCTAATCTTTTTTTCCCTTATTTTTTTTACAGGTTAAAAAGTCGATTTTGGATGAGACTTCATATGAACTGCTGTTATCGCCCGAAAGCATTATACTACTAAAGCAGTGGTGTTCAACCTTTTTATCACTAAGGGCCACTTTTACCCTTTCACAAGAAGAAACTCGCGGGCCGATTGATTCTATCATTTAATGTTGTTTCTTCTGCCGTTATGTTATCAAACTCCTGATAATAGATCAATCGTTGAAACTGATCAATACAGTAGCGATCGAACTACAGGTTGGACACCACTGCTCTAAAGCATACATTAAATGGATACACAACAGGTGGTTTAAACAAGTTTTATATGCATAAAGAAAACGTGACTTTCTCTTGCCAGGGCAAAATTGATACTGTGATTGCTTTCATTTGTCAAGAGCTGTAAATTTCGAAGCTACTCAAATAAATGGTTTATTTACATTTTAGCTTTTCTTGAATTTTTAATGACCTTATTAATGGCCCGAATTAGATCACGTTTTCTCTGTGAAACTCCTGAAATCTTAAATTAATTTACTTTTTTTGTTTTATCTTAGAGAAGGAACCCAGCTTTAAAAGTCAAGATTAAAGGGACATTCTTAAAACTGTAAGTACTTGTATTTTATTGTTAGAGGGAATTTAATTTTGATTTTATTATGCATCTAACGTGTTTTCTTTATTTCAGAGGTCGTGCTAAAGATGACGAGGCATGAAGTTAATTTCTGTCGTGTCAAAACTTGCAGTGCTTTCTGTGTGGATATAAAGCTAAATTACTGTTGTGTGTGGACTTGAAAGTGAAAGATACTCTTAATGAGAGCTGGATCAAATCGGTAGGAGTTCATGTCCATCTTAACTTGCCCTCGAGTAAACTTAACATTGTGATTCACAATTTATCAAGACCCTCTTCCAGTTAGTGTTGCGCCACTTTAAATAATGTCGGACATCAGTTTTGTGTCAGCGGCTTCAGGGCAGCTTCATGTTCATGTTATCCAAGTGGAAATCGCCTCTATTCTTGTGCATCAAATTTTGTTGTTCATCTGACTTAGAATTCATTGTGCTGCTTCCACAATATTAGTGGTTTCTGCAACTTCCAGCTTCGATATCTTGACTGATAAGGGAGAATCTGAATTTTTGAAATATTGTTAATTTGTAAGTTGTTTCGAAAATCTTCTGACCACTAGTTTTATTATATTGTATGATAAAGGGGTGGAGGGTGTAGTTGTCAACTTTTATGTATTTGCTTATCTTTCGATGTAGTGCTTCGTCGTTTAGTTAACTATGAAATCAGATATGATAGACTCGAAATTCAGCTGGTCATCCCAGAAATTTTTCAGTGTAGGAATTTCTTCAAAGCAGAAAAAAATGCAGTAAAAATCCAATTGGTTATGAAGTAAGTTCCATTTGACGGCTTATCTTCACTTAATGTTCCTAATCTTTCTTCGAAGAAAACTCCAGCATCTACACCTTAAGTTTGAAAGCATTCTTACTGAATCTTCTGATCAAAGGCTTTTTAAAAGATACTTATTTGAATCAGTTTCCCTGTGTTGTGATACTTATTTGAATTGGAAAGATAGTTACACAAACTTCGATCAAATTCAAGAGCTTTGCCTGTCTTAACTTGTCGAAAGTGAAGGAAACGTGGTTTTGTTAATGTGAAGGCTGAAGTTTTGGGTGAATTGTGAATAGGGGGTTTAATTTTATGTATGTTACTTAGTCGCTTTTGTTTTTTTATAGGTAAAAATGAAATTGATCTGATTCGTATAGAAGATATAGCTGAATTCAAACAGTCAAGTTTCCAGTGAAGAATTTTTTTAGGTAAATTTCATATGGAATACTGTGATAAAGAAAATGCAGTGTGGTTCTTTCATAATGGAGTAAATCGATTCGACGTTTTTCCGATCTGCAGTAAGTGATCATAATCTTGAAGAACAAGTTATTTGCGTAGTCTTCGATTATCAGTTATACGTCGCTAAAATAAGTTTCAGCTTTAACATTGTGCATGCTACTTGATCGAACATTTTCAATTTGGCTGAAGATTTTGTTCATCCTGTAGTCACCGTATTCTTTTCACGTGTTCAAGATGAATGCTTCCGAACATACGTTCCAGTGCTGTTCTCTCCCTGAAGAAAACTTGTTGTAAACTTTGTAATTTGTAGACTACACTTAATGTAAACATTTGGCGCCATTATTTATGTAAATTTTCGTCGTTATTTTTAAACGTTTTTTTGTATGTATTGTTTCGTATGTCCTGTTTGCATGTCCCACTATTTTTGTGTAGTGCGTGTGTGTGTGTGGGGGGGGGGTATTTTTCAATAGGTTGAGCTCGTAAGTTGGAATTAAGTTTTCTTGGGGTGAAGGGAGGAAATGATTCATAACGAAGCAAGTTTGCTTAAACTTCATTAACAATCCCTAACATTAACATCCTTAACTAACGCTAAAAGTAAATTTGCTTCTTTGTGATAATCTTTAGATATATCGCATCCGGCTTTTGTTAACTCTTACTTTAAACTTTGCAATTATCTTTCCATAAGTTATTTTTGATAGTTTGCTGCAAGTGCGGAGAAATTTTTACAAGCAACTGCTGTCAAGGACAGTAAGTACTAGTTTAGAACCTTTTTTTTTCAATTAAAAATCTGGATAAGGTGTTTGGACTTGAAATTTTAATGTAAAGTAATATTTTAAGTTTTTCCTAATTCTAAACTGAATATATGCTTTTTTTCCCGATAGAATCTAAGCTTTAGTTGATTTGCGAATGACAGCTATTGACCTCAACATCTCACGAGAATCCTGTCACGAAGAGGCGTGATTTGTTTCATAAGGGAAGTTTGGAATACTTCACGCTGCAAGTCTCAAAGGTAGAATCTTATGCTCTCTATATTAACTTACATTTGAAATATGTGGGATACGATACATTGCATATATGTACCTTATCTGATTGATTTGCCTTATTTTTTTTCCTCTTCAGTGTGCCAAAAGCCTCTAAGAATATGATCAAAATTCTCTGGATAAATTCGGGTATGGCCCCTTTCCTCTAGAGCAGTTAACCACTGAAAATAATTGATGCATAATGAGGTAAATAGAATAATTTTTAGCCCTATTTTCCCGATTTGAATTCCTTACGTTTCACATGCAGTTTCACACCCAAATTCCAGAAAGGATCATTAAACGATGTTCCCTTCTTGAAGCATCTATCAGATATTTAAAAATAGTCTATAAAATTTCTTTTAATTGCATTTTTATTATCCCTGTTGAAAGTTTTGAATTTAAATATTCCAGATCGTGAATTGGACTGCGATGCAGGATTCATATACAGAAGACAACAGCACAAGATCCCAACATTCAGTTTAGTTATTTATAATGTACTTCCTTACTCTTTATTTAATCTTATTAAATTAAACGTGTTAAAGTAGTTATTAACGCTGAATAAGAACTTGAGAATTCGAACTCGTAGATAAGTTTATAGAATGAGATGTTTTCTGGTTTTAGATTAGAATTATTAGGTTACAAGTTTCAGGTATGAAGTTTTTTAAGGTTCTGGTTTCCGCTATTGTTCGAAGTTTTTTATGGAGCTCGAAGGCTTGTATTGTAATTTGGTCGTAATTTTCAGTGGACAGGTTCACATTGTAGGTCTTGGATTAGTTTGAGTTTCATTTAGATTTCAATGGTTCTTATTCAGCGCTAAGAACTTTAAATTTGGATTTATAAATTTGCTATCTCAAAACTGAAGA
>JAHWFO010099784.1:0-11822 GCA_023313115.1 Rhysida immarginata
ATCATTAATTACTCGTCATATTCATTTATGACACGCCGTCAGGAGTTATTTGATATATGACATGACATGTTTTAGCATTGAAAGTTTCCAGTGGTATCATATGGTACCATTTGTGTAGGTATTACTAAACCATTACCGAATATCATTAATTACTCGTTATATTCATGTATGATATGCCGTCACGAGTTGTTTGTTTGTATTACATACCATATGATAACACTGAAAATTTTTAGGGGGCATCCTAATGGTACCATTAGAGCACGTGCAATTGTATCTGGTTCGACTATCTCATTTTCGAATGTGCTCTGTCCCTCACTTCTTCATTGGTGAAAACGGAACGTGAAAAAGTTAATTTGTTTTCAAGTTACGATACTAAATAATAAGCTCCCTACTATTATAGAAATCCTGATTGCTTTCCCTGGCTCAAGCGTAACGTGCGAACGAACGTACGGACGAAACGCAAGCAGAATTATAATATAGATAATCAAATGTAAATAAATGAATGGTCCCAAGGTTGCACGCTTTCTTTTCCCTGTACGAGTAGTCAAGTCCCTACTACTTGACTCCCGCTGCTTGGAGCTCAAGCTTTAAAAATTACTATCTTCAAAACGAAGCAAAACACAGTTTTGAATTTTTTGTATTGTTTTTATGAAAGTATGTGTAAGATATTAATAATTTTTTAACGAAAAAAATACCCACCATTTGAGAAATTTGCATAAATAGAATATTTTTATTAAATTCAAATATTTGCGCATCCTTAATATAATTTTCAAAATTTTATATAAACTCTACATTTAAAGAGCTTTCATATGTCACCAATCACATCTTTCTAAGAAAAATACAACCAAAGTTACAGTACTTCATAGATAAGGCCCTCACTCAAATTTCGAAAATTATAAATGTCCGTAACTTCCATAAAAATCTATAAAAATTAATAATATTTGGTATTCATTGCCAACTCCCTAGGGCCAGTGTATATACCAAATTTCATTAACGCCCGAGAGGTCAAGTGCCAATGCCTGCCTGAACAGACGTAGAATGACCCATATGAAAATCATATATTTCACAAAAAATTAACAATGTTAATTTAAAATAATTATCTTTATTGATATATTTAAAGCAATTATACAATAAAGACAAAAGTAATATTTTCCATTTAAAAAATAAAAATGTAAAAAATAAAAAAAAAATATAAATAACTTCACCGCCATACAAAATATGCTATTATTGCTATTCCAATTATTACAAGTTTTACAAAAATTTAATTCATACCACAAATAATTTTTCCAAATCAAAATAACAATTTTTTAATAATCTCTATGTTGTTAAACTTAATATCCATGTTGGGAGCCTGTTAAAAATCTGCGGAATATAATATTATATTTCTCTTGCACCATACAAGTTAAAGATTTTTGTTACTACCTAATTGTTTTTTAAACCATACTGGTGTTCTCTTTTTACTAAATAATAATAATAATAATAATAATAATAATAATAATAATAATAATAGCCCTTGTGTGGTCCTACGTCCGCGTCGTGCAAGGGGGGGCAACATCTTAGAGAGACGGCCCTAGTTAACAGGTCTGATCTACCCTACCCTTAGATTAATCTTGAGGGTCCAGATGACCCAGTAGGGTTGATGAGCTGATTACATCGACCAAGGGCCTGCTGATGATGGAGATGGCTAACAGGACCACCCTTTTATTGATACCGGCTCGGACGTCACCCGGGTTACCAAGGTCCGCGCTCGTGGGTTATCAGAGGCTCACGTTCGAAAAATATGTCACATTCTCCCAGGGCCACTGGTGGCGAAAGCAGCACCAACCCTTGTTCGGCTACTGCAATGCCACAACCTGTTCCTAGTGTTTCAAGAGCTTCTTTGCCCTCGACCACTAAGGCAGGCAAGCCACGCCAACGCATGAAATGGGCCAATGACAAACCATTTTATCATGCGAGCCTACTACGCAGTCACTAAATTGGAAACTGACGCTACAGCTTACAGACAACGCTTATATAACACTTTCAAACACTTATATAACACTAACATATCCTCACATCACAGTCACTGAACAACGCAGTGCAGATCAGCGTCGCACAACTGTTATGAACAATTTAATACCCTTACCCACGCTACAGAAAATAAAACAAGAAGTTGCACAACAGCTACAAGAATACGAGCCATCTACACAAACCGACACTCAACATACAGATTCAAATACTAACATTGACATCACTAATGAACTTGTAGAACACACACTCGACAATGAACTTCACCATGATAATCATCCACAACACAACATGAATACCAAACTTATTGAAACATTAAATGACACCCTACAAAGATACCTTACAGTTTACACGGGAACAGATCCCACACAAAGACCAGGTATACCTAAAATAAACATAAACAGCAAAACAGGGGAAATTTTATCTTACATGAACACACATATCTTACCACAGTACATTGAAGAAAATCTGTCTTTAGAATACATACACCTACTTATTTACACTGAGGCTCTTACAGTTATATCCACACTGGGTAGGAAACCAATCCATAAACACACACAATAATTATACACCCAACAGAAACCTAAATGGCAAAAGCGGATTGAGTCTAAGATTGACGAAATTCGCAAGCAGTTAGGTAGACAGTACACTAAAAACAACACTTCATCAAAGCAGAACAAACGCCTCAGACAATTATTTAAGAAGATTAAAACACACACCAGACATGAGCAGCACAATCAACACATTACAGAATATATGGACACATTAAAACAAAAGTTAGCAGCAAAAACACAACGTCTGAAGAGATACAAAACATGCACTCGGTGCAAACAACAGAATAAGTTATTCGCAAACAATGAGAAGACATTCTATAAGCAGTTAAGCACACAAAACAATCCGCCAACACTAACAGCACTCCAACATTATTGGTCGTCTCTTTGGTCTGTCTCAGTTGAACATAATAGGGAAGCTAGCTGGATCAGGGAAGAGGAGCAATTAGCATCCACACTATCAAACATGCCTTATACTGACATAACAGCAGATGAACTCTCACAAGTCATTAAACGTACTCACAATTGGAAGGCTTCAGGTGTAGTTAGGATTCAGAACTTTTGGTATAAGCGCTTCACCTGTTTGCATCTGGCCCTTGCAAAACAGATCTCCAACACTTTGCAAACACCACAGACATTGCCACATTTCCTCACACAAAGAATAACATACATGTTACCAAAGACACATATCACTACAGATCCCACACAATACAGACCTACCACCTGACTGCCAACACTTTACAAAATAATAACTGCCTGTATCGCAAACAAAATTTATACACAGACACAAACAACATTCTCACTGAGCAACAAAAGGGATGTCGTTGAAATCACATGGGTTGTAAGGAGCAACTCCTGATAGAGAGTGTGGTCCTACGGCAAACTCACAATAAACATCGACACCTCCATGCAGCCTACATTGATTACAAAAAGGCCTTTGATAGTGTCCCACACTCATGGCTTTTATATACCCTACAATTATATAAAATAGACCCTACACTTATCACATTTTTAGAAAGTACAATGCTGCATTAGAGAACTACACTACACCTCACACTCAACAGTGAAATCATCACGGCTGACAAAATACAGATAAACCGGTGCTTCTTCCAGTGTAACTCACTGAGCCCACTCTGGTTTTGTCTTGCACTAAATGCACTTTCCAACAGACTGAACAGCATAACTTAAGGCTATACAATTAAACATAATTAAAGCTGCCACTACACGCTTTCACACTTACTCTACATGGACGACATGAAAATCTATGCCTCCACGATAGGAGAGGAAAAAAAAACTGCCTCTGTAACGGGTTCAAAATTATCGGCGACCTCGTGGTGCTTCTCGCTCAAAACCCTCCTAACATAAGAATCTACGGACGAGAAAATAATGACAGGAGTAGCAATTAGCAGCGAATAAAAGAAATAAAAGGAAGACTTGTAATCTCAAAACAATAAGTCTACTTAGCTTGTATTACGAGCTTCTTTCTTTGGTAATTCCCAGCTTGAAGTCTCCAGACGTGTTTTTAAAGGTGTTCTTCGCCAAATCCAAACGAAGTGGAAAAGATTCGAGGAATGAATAAGCGATCACTTGCACAGCCTGAATCTGACGCAAAAATAGCCGGGGCTTTATTTCATGAAAAACAAGACAAATATAAATAGCATATCTGTTACAAGCATTTTTCTGCGTTATATATCAAAGTTTCTTATTCTGGATTCGAAGATGCGTATAGTTTGAGCTCTAAGCATAATTCAAACAGTCCGGACGTCGGTAAGACTTATTTTCTTTTTTTTCCCCAGGCAAGTCATGCATATTATCCAATGCTTGTATGGAACTACATTTTCTTACAATATTTTGTTACTTTCTTCAACCATCTTTTTTTTCTTTAACTTGCTTCTCTAGTTCAGCATGTTATGCTTTCTTCAGACATCACGGGAGAATCTTCGGTTTCATTTCTTCTCTTCTTCGAAATAGTCTTCACATGAGTCCGTTCGTTGCGCGTAGGGCCAAACCTTTTCCGCACTGAAAATTCTTATGTCGCCTCGGGCGTTCAGAAAAGAAAAAAAAATTAATTATTAAATAAAGATGACACTTCAATTGAAAACCACCATAAGTAAATAAACAAACAATTCAAAAGAATTAAAATTAGATCCAAGTTCTATTATCACAATCAGTTCTTGTTTCTTATACCTAATGTCTATCGTGACACGCAAAACGTATTTAGTTTTTGAATATTTTCGTTTAAAACTGTCTTTGGAGAGGTTACTAGAAGTGGACGTTATTATTTTTTTATTTTATTTATCCCATAGGTAAGTTTTATAACACCTTCTTTTTATTTTATTTTTCTTAATTGTTTTTTTCTTATAATCACATTATTTGTAGCAATGACAGATGAATTTTCGCTTATTTTACTTCTTTTACAACTATTCAGTTCATTCCTGTTAACAAGGGCTTTCTGTCTCAAACTCACTCCACCCAGGTAAGCAATTAATTTTTCAACAAATATGGGCTTTTTTATCGTCTATATTTATTTCTTAAGGCGCCTCTTTGGGTTTAATTCTTCTAAACATTGGTTTAAACTACACCTTTCCGTCCTTGCAGATCAGTTCCCATTTGTATATTTCAGTTGAGGGTGACCCGAGTAATTTTTTAAAACAGATTATCTTTTTTTTTTCAGAATTTGACGTTTCAATCCATTTATCTGGTAAGAAGACTAAGGAAGAACCAAATGCGAACAGCGACAATATCAAAAGGGGGCTTTTTCCTGTTTATTCTCCCTTTTTCTATCTTAGTGCGTAAGGGGGGGGGGGGGGAGAAGAAATAATAAATAAGCCAATAAAAACAAGAAGGGAGGGGTTCAAGAGTAGGTTGTATTGTTAGTGGGGACTTACGGCACCAAAGTATTCATTGATACGTCTCGATCACTCTTCCGAGAATTGCACACTCGGAAATCCGGAGTTTCGTTCGTAAAAGTTTCGTCCACAGAAATGTGCGAGCTTCTTTTCCTCGTCTCGTCGAATTATTTCAGCGTTCCATCCATATTAACAGGCTAACTTCTGTAAATAAAGGGTTTTAAAATTATCAAACGTTCTACAATAATAATTATGGCCCACAAAAATTACATAGTACCAGATCGCCGTAGTTATTTGATCGAGCATTACACTTTTCCTACGGAAAGGTAATCGTCCTTTAGACACAACGTTGCGTGCTCAACCATCGTGATTCTATCTCCAGTAGACGTTCGATTCATGAGGTCCGCTTGATCTCGTAACGCGCGTATAATTCATTCTTCGGAAGACGCGCCGATAAATACCTTTTTTTCATCTCGATAGTGATTAAAAAGGAGTGTTCACGCTCTCGCTGAAACTGCGTCGAAAAGCGCGATCATTTTTTCCTTGCCATGATCGATTTCCAAGCTTTTGCAATAAACCAAAAAACTCTACCTTTTCCTGTCGTCCACAGCAACCCGACTTGTTTTATAGAAGGAACGTCGTTGTAAAACTTTAATTGATTTTCTCGCCTTAGCCATCATTGTTAAACCAATACAATAATATTTCTTGCAGGAAATGCTATATCGCAGAGGATACCATCCAATACGTCATATCCAGTTGCAAAATACTCACGCATACAGATTATTTACACAGACATAACCAGGTAGCCAACATCATTACATCAACATCTAGCTAAGATACACAAGCTAAGGGACATTCACACTCCATACTATAAATATATCCCCGACACTATCTTAGAGAACACCACACATAAACTATAATTTGACAGAGCTATAATCACTGACAAAACTATCTCTCATAACAGACCAGACATTACACTACTAGATAAGCAAAACAAAGTGACTTACTGTCAAATCCGCAAGGGGGAGGAACAGGTGAAGATAAGAATTCCGAAGATTTCATAGAGAAAAAGAGAAAGACAAAGGAATCTGCTACCCCGAGCCGAAGTGGACCCGCCGGAAAAGGAGAGAGCCGAGAGAAGAAATATGATTGGAGAATGCTACGCGCAGAATCGGCCCAGGATCCACCAAAGAAGAATAAAAGGCGGGGTTCGAGCAGGAAGAAGGGAAGAGCAAGTGAGGACGACCCGATGAGCAAAGAAGCCACGGCGGATGGAGCTCAACCAAGGAAAGGAAGACTTGGACGGCGCAATGGAAATCAACGAGGCCTAGGAAATGCAACAGACAGTAAGATAGATAATATTAATGTCTCTGATTCTGTCTATTCCTATCCTAAGGCAGCGAGATCCGCAGCCAAGGCAGGAAACCGTGCCCGCCGATGTACGAGCGTGAGTGCCGACCATACGAAGACGAGACGAAGAGGGATACCGGAGCGAAGTCGGCTAAGGAGCAACGGCCGCCCGGATAAAACGTATCAGTCTCAACGAGGTACTGGAAATCGCCCGTCCAACGCTCATCATGGTCCGCCCGTATTAGAAAGAGGATATGCAAGACACCAGAAGCAAGTTAAGGCAACATTAGATGGTGAAAATTTGGAACTTTCTTATGCTTATGATCTTCTGTCCTCTTGTTTAAAGAACATTGACAATTTATGTAGTGATACGGAGTGCGCTACGGTCCAGGAAGGAGGACAGCGTTTAGGTTCTCACAAGTTGTCACAAAAGGACATTAAGCCAAGCAGCTCGATCAGCGCGATTGAGCCTGGAGGATTCCCGCTTAGGACGTCTTCAGATTCTACAGCGGAGACGACCGATTTCGAGGCTGCCCACGATTGCGATTCAAAGTTCGACATTGCTCTCCCGTGGCGGTCGGAGGCCATAGGAGTGATCGTTCCCATCGTCACTACAGCCGGTCTTCGCGTTGGGTGCCCTCGCGAAAGTCCACGCTTGGACTCGGGATCATCAGCTACCGGTATCATGAGTATCGAATAGTGTTAAGCCATATAGACCTCTGTATTTGACACATTGTTTGCTTGAGTATAGGACATATTGAACTAGTCCCTAATTCTATTTCATACAGCCTTCCCGCCACGGTCGATTTACCTCAAGAGGTTGCCGCCTTCCCAGTTTGCAGTACCACCCGATTCGACCCATTTACCGCACGAGTCGGATAACAGCGAACGTGCTCTCACCCTTGGAAGTCTTTCTTGCCAAGCCATTAGAGACGACTTACCTGGTCTAGGAAATAGCATCCAAGGAATTACCGACCCGAGCAATCAAAGAGATGACACAGCAGATGAACGGGACTAATGATACTCACCAACATTATTCTAATTAAATTCATTAATCACTTAGTTTTTGGAAATTATTCAGATGCCCATTGAATTTTGCAATAAATTATATGTGCATTTTTCACCCCCCCCCCCCTCGTTTCATGCTCTGTGTGGTAAGATAAATCCTTGACACTTACATAATCGATATCTCCATCCGCAACACACAATTTACAAAAGACATACACTGACAAAATCACCAAATATACGGATCTTGAACACGAAATAAAACGCCTTTGGGGAGGTAACAGAGTACACATTGTTCCTATCGTTCTTTCTGCCACTGGGGTTATTCAACACTCGCTACACAATAGCCTGCCAACACTAAATTTAAACCCACACTTATACAAAACCTTACAGAAAGCCACAATTCTAAACCCCTTTCACATAGTAAGGAAATTCCTACACCCAAACATCAATACTCCCACGAGTGCGTAACTTTCCCTCCCTTCATTTGAGTCAGTTGGACTTGGCTCTCTTTTGGGTCCGCCTCTGGGATTGCCTTCCGGAAGACTTGGCTTCCCCAAACAATGACAATAATAACAAAATCTTGTAAACATTCCAAGGAGGAGCTTTAGCAGTGAAGCAGAAACACATTTACACATTTATTAAAAAGAAATTAACCCCCCCCTCCCCAGTAGGGGAAGGCAAGTGGCAGATCCTACGGTCATCTATTTTTACCCCTTTATCTGCACTTTTTACCTTTCCACAAGTTTTTTAATCAAAAAAATTGATTTTCTCGAACGTAATATGTATGAAATGTAAAAAACCTCGTATCATCTTTCCTTTTTCATCATTTCCGAACGTATGATATATAACATGCCATATGTTGTCATAGTTCTTAGGACCAAGTGACTGCCACCTCCGCAAATCCGACCCCCCTGGAACAATTGGGCCTAAACTTCATAGTACTGTGGATCTTGCCTAAAGGAATCTAGATACCGAATTTCACTCCTTTATATGCATAAATACACCTAGACCTTTTGGTCCATTCTAATTTTCACCCCCAAACTCCGTCCTTAGTGGGCTAATCAAAAACAAACTAAACAGTGAAGGTGCACATGCCCATAGTAAGCTACATTCCGAATTTTAACCTTCTACCTCAAAAATGTAGAAATGATGAAGGGTGATTCAAATCGTGTGTAAAATAAAACCAATAAGTAGCTCCATTTTTCCGCTACTTAATAATAAGCTTATAGATTATGAGCACTTAAGCAATCGTGCGTCAACAAAGCGATTTAACGTGCGCGCCCCGATGTCAATAATGCTTAAAAGATGAACAGAAAGTAACAATGTATTCCTTCTTGACAAATCGATTGTTATATGACATGCCAGTATCTTTGAATTCTTTACACTCACTGTTTTAGCACGAGAATTCGACTTGACGGGGTCCACGAAAAATTCTGGAAAGTTGATATGATCGAGCTAAGACTTTGATGGTCATATTTCTGAAAACAGAATTTAAAAATGTTAATCCGTTTTCAAGTTATCGTGCAAACGGCGGACGGCCGGATAAACATACAGACCAAGGGCGCATTCTTTTTAGCACATTTTCTGTATATAGAGATGTGCTTATGTGATCGGTTTGTCCAGCTGTCCGTCCGTCCGTCCGTCCGTCTGTCTGTAGACACAATTCCCATAATTCATTGCGTTGCAATAGAAAGAATGCATGTATTGAATTGCTGGAAGACACGAATTATCCTCGCATTCGGGAAAACGCGTGTTGAGAACATACATGGGTTCGGCTCTGCGCGTGCTCTAAACGTCAATGAGATGGTGCGCGTGCAGGATGCACGTGTTTGACGATTATTGAAAGGGCAGTTCGGACTCTAAATCTAGAGAATTTTTTTATTCCTAGGGAGCTTAGTATTTAATATGATAACTTGAAAATGAATTAACTTTTTCAAGGTCTGTTTTCACCAATCCAATAATATGGGACAGAGCACGAACAAGTACAAACGAGAGATAGCCGGAATAAGTACGTACTATAATGGCACCTGCTTTAATGGCACCATTATGATACCCCATTAAAAACTTCCTATGACCAGATACAGCATGTAATATATCAAACAAATCGTCACAACCTATCATGAACGAATATATAAGAGTAACTAGTGATAGCAGGTATTGGTCTAATGGTACGTGTACGTGCAAGGATGTCTGATGAATGAATATAACGCGTAAATAGTGTTGGTGTGAAATGTTTAGTAGTACGTGTTTTAATGGTACCAAATAGAACTTTCAATGCTAATTTGGCATGTAATATATCAAACAACTCGTAACAACGTGTCATGAGTGAATATAACGAGTAAATAATGATAATGGTTATTGGTTTAGTCGCACGTGCCCTAATGGTACGATGTGGTACAATATGGTACCGTTGGAACTTTCAATGCTAACATATGGCATGTAATATATCAAACAACTCGTAACAACATGTATTGAGTGTATATAACGAGAAAATAATGATAGTGGGAATTGGATTTGTTGCATGTGCCCTAATGGTACAATATAGTATTGTTAGAACTTTCAATGCTAAGATATGGCGTGTAATATATCAACCAACTCATTACGAGTTGTTAGATCTATTGTTATCCATAGCTTATCTGTATCAAGAGCATAATGCTGTTAGGCCTAATGTTATCTAAAACTCACTACTGTTATACATATTGCTAATTAATAGTAGTTAATGGCTTGCTTCAATAGTAGACGATAACGTAAAAACACTTTAGTAATTTAATATGAAAAAATAATAGATTCTTACACACAATGCTTCAGCAATTGAGGCCCACTTCGTTTAATATTATGTGGAAATTCTTACAAATTAAAGAACTTTTATTTTTTTAAATGTATGAGGAATACCTCCCTCTCCATTTACCTTTCAGTTCTTCAAGTTTATTCGTATAAATTCTCTCTATACATTAGCTTACTTAAATAGTAATTTACAATATAGTTTTCATATTTATTTATTTTCTCTTAAGTGTTTTAAAATGTTGATTAATTCCATATATCCATGTACGATACTATAACATGAAAATGTGCTCTCTTAATCCGCTTTGGCGGTAAAATCATTCTTGTTTAAATTCTATTTTCAGAAATATGACCATCAAAGTCTTAGCTCGGCCGTATCAACTTTTCAGTATTTTCGTGGAACCCTTCAAGTCGAATTCACGTGCTAAAACAGTGAGTGTAAAGAATTTCAAGATACTGTCATATAACAATCGATTTATCAAAAAGGAATATATTGTTACTTTCTGTTCATCTTTTAAGCATTATTGACATCGGCGCGCGCACGTTAAATCGCTTTGTCGACGCACGATTGCTCAAGTGCTCATAATCTATAAGCTTATTATTAAGTAGCGGAAAAATGGAGCTACTTATTGGTTTTATTTTACACACGATTTGAATCACCCTTCATCATTTCTACATTTTTTGAAGTAGAAGGTTAAAATTCGGAATGTAGCTTATTATGGGCATGTGCACCTTCACTGTTTAGTTTGTTTTTGATTAGCCCACTAAGGACGGAGTTTGGGGGTGAAAATTAGAATGGACCAAAAGGTGTAGGTGTATTTATGCATATAAAGGAGTGAAATTCGGTATCTAGATTCCTCTAGGCAAGATCCACAGTACTATGAAGTTTTTTTTTTCTCCGAGGTATCAATACCTTCCTGACTCACTTGCGGAAATGCATCGAAAAGATGGGGACTACATTGAAAAATAGTGTACCAACTCTGTCTGTAATAAAGGAGCTATAAAAAATATTTCCGGTGTTCGAATTTGCGGGGGTGGCAGTCACTTGGTCCTTAGAACTATGGCAACATGTGGCATGTGATATATCATACGTTCGGAAATGATGAGAAAGGAAAGAAGATACGAGTTTTTTTTACATTTTTTACATATTACAGTCGAGAAAATCAATGTATTGATTAAAAAAACTTGGGGAGAGGTAAAAGGTACAGATAAAGGGGTAAAAATAGATGACTAGCCTTATCCTACTTGGGAGGCGGGGGGGGGGGGGGGTTAATTT
>JAHWFO010099784.1:11922-23560 GCA_023313115.1 Rhysida immarginata
CCCCCTAATTTCTTTTTAATAAACGTATAAATGTATTTCTGCTTCACGTGCTAAAGCTCCTCCTTGGAATGTTTACAAGATTTTATTTTTTATGAAAACTAAACTGTTTCCTTTTGCATCCATAACACATGAAGAGCGCTTAAAAATTGGCGCTCAAATTCACACAATTCACGTTTTATCGATGCCAATTCAGGACTTGGCCATTCAAAAGTATCTTATATACACTGAACGACTAATTTACAGTGCTGGACAGAATTATAAACTCACATGAATTTTGAACCAAACTTTACTAAAAACAAAAAGATCTACATCAGCTTTTTACAAACATAAATTTACCACTTTGCTGATTGTCATTCGTATATTTTGAAAAATTTTTGAACAACGACAATAAACGGATAATTTCACTTGGACAAAATTATTTTTCGCACATTGATACTTTGTTGGTCCTCCATTGTTTCTTAAGACTTCAAACATCCTGTTTGGCATCAAATCGACAAGTTTATGCCAGTACTAAATGGTGATTATTTCCCATCCTTCCATGATGGCAGTGGTTAGCTCTTGAGTAGTTTGGAGTTGCCAATGGTCTTTATAAACATGAAGTGCTAGTTGTCCCTATACATTCTCAATTGGGTTGAGGTCTGGGGAGCGTGACGGCCAACATAAAACATTTATCTGCTGCTCTTGAAATCATTTTTTCATAAGATTGGAGCGATGGCATGGAGCATTATCTTGCTGGAAAGACCAGTTATCTCCAACAAGAATTTCACCATAGCTTGAAAGTTGACTTTCCAACAGCACTTTGTATCTCGCAGAGTCCATGTGTCCATTGATCACTACCATATCACTTTTACTCTGAGCAAAAAACACCCCCCCCCCAAACCATTACTGAGCCACCACGCAGGACTCAGTTTAAGCTGTTCATCCTGTCTGATGTTATGCCAATAATAGTCCCATCCATCGGGACCATCAAGGTTCAATTTTTTTTTCATCAGAGTATACTGCTGTGTACCCCTCATGTTTTCTATACAAAACTCCAATCTTACATTTTTGAACTTGGTTTAGAGGTGGTTTTCGTAGAAATTTTTGTAGACAATGTTTGGAGATTGTTGCAGAACCTTTGTGCAACAGTGCGCCGAGAGCAGTCAAGTGAAAGTACATCTACAATGCGTCCAACAGAAAGATTGCTTCCAGTTGCCGGTCGTCGAATATGAGATTTATCTCGAGAGCTTAAGATTGTTTTCCTTCCTGTTCGTTTCTTCGTTTTCCCGTCAACTCACCGTTACTGTGCACTTCTGACAGCACACTGGGATCGGTTAAGATGAGCTGCAATTTTCCTTTGGGACATTCAACATCCATGCAACAATCATACTGTCTTAATCTCTGTCTCACCAAGCTGTGTTCCTCGTGGCATTGTTTTACACAGTATAAATCTGCAGCAGACACTTTCTTAGAATAAGTGATTGCAAATACAACCTTTTTGCAATTTGCATATGATAAAAGTAGACGGGCGAACCATTTTTTAAGAGCAAGTTTATAATTTTGTCCAAGTGAAATTATGAGTTTATGGGTAAAATTTTCAAAATATACGAATGACAATCAGCAAAATGGTAAATTTATGCTTGAAAAATGATATGTAAAAAGCTGATGTAGATCTTTTTGTTTTTAGTAAAGTTTGGTTCAAAATTCATATGAGTTTATAATTCTGTCCAGCACTGTATTAGAGACACCCCGCTAATAGCGTGTTGCGCCTCATTTAACGGCGAGAACTGCCTGAGTACGTGCTGGCATGGATTCAACAAAGTGTTAAAACCGTTGCGCAGGAATAGCAGCCCAGGCTGACATCACCGCGTCCCGTAATTGGTGCAGGTTGGACGGTAGTGTGGGAGGGCGTCGGATGGTTCTCTCCACTTCATCCCATAAGTGCTCTATCGGGTTGAGATCGAGCGACCGAGCTGGCCACTGAAGCAGGTGGAAGTCATGTTCCTCGAACCAGTCCAAAACCATTCGTGCAAGGTGACAGAGAGCATTGTCCTGCTGAAACTGTCCGTCACTACCAGGGAACACAGTCATCATGAACGGGTGCACCTGATCGGTAACAATGTTCAGATAGTGTGTCGCATTCAGTGATGTGTCTACGAATATCAGAGGAGCTAGTGTGTCCCAAGAGAAGACACCAGCACTCCTCCTCCACCCGCTTGTATGGTTGTCTGCTGACAGGATAGGTCCATGGCCTCTTGCTGTCTGCGCCAGATGCGCAGTCTGCCGTCCGCATGATGAAGTAGGAACCGCAATTCGTCGGACCAGGCGACCTTCTTCCACTCATCCAGTGTCCAGTGGCGATGCCTATGTGTCCATAGAAGGCGCGCTTTCCTATTTTGCGGTGATAGCGACGGTACCCGTACTGGTCACCTGTTGTTAAACCCAGCTTGGTCCAAGGCGCGCCGCAACATATGCTCCGAAATGGGTTGGGATGATCCCTCATTGAACTGCGCTGCAATTTGTTGGGCTGTTCCCGTCCTGTTGCTGTGGATGATTCGTGCCAGTCGCCGTTGGCCTCGTTCATCCACAGCCCTGTTTTGTACGGATTTGTGTTTGTTGGGGGTTGTTTTTTGGCATAACTGCCATTCACGGAATATCCTTGACACTGTTGCACGGGAAAACCCGAGGAGGTTCGCGGTTTTCGAAATGCTCAACTGCGCCCTTCGAGCTCCAATGATCATGCCTCCTTCAAAGTCTGTCAAATCCTTGGATTTATCCATACTAGGATCCCCCAATGATCGAAATTCGATCCATTTCTGAAAAAAAAATATGTGTAATTGTTGCACATAATTAATATACTTATTAATAAACTTTGAAGTATGAAAAATAGATAACACAATAAATATGCAAAATGCTTTGCATGACATTTCTGGCACTCCCGATAACCATGAATGTGCCTTGCCATAACCATGAATATCGGTTTTTTATCGATATTTATTATTTTTCCGAAATCTGAGGTAGACAGTGACCTTCCTCATGCTTTGAAGGTCATGTATGCGAAATTTTATCAAGATCGGAATAAAACTGTAGATTTGTATAAAAAACATACACACAGACCCACAGACCCACAGACAGACCCACAAACATCCTTCTTTATATATATAGATAGATAGAAGAAGACTAGATAATAAGTTAAGAGAAAAAAATGAAGCATTTTTACCACCCTTATTCTCAAAATGAAACTTTAAGTTTTACCACTTAGAAGAAACAATCTTATTGGCAAAACAAATTCTGACGTCAAAAACTGCTCCAAGCAAAACTCCATAAGCATGCAGGAAAAATGAATCTATACAAATTTTTTTTGTTGAAAAAAAACTCGAAACTGGAAAGAAAAAATTGCTAAAATGTGTTGTCATCAGGAACAAACCTGTGTGCAAAACTTAAGAGCGAAGGGAAACATGGAAGTGCTTCAAAATTCGACTAAAAGGTTCCGTACCATCTCACAAGATCCAAGAGCGTGTTAATATAAGGCTGGTAATAAAAAAAAATATTACTTTCAAAGTGTATGAAAAAACCTTAAAAATAGCTTAGAAAACGACGAAAAATACATAAAATGCTTTCAAATGAACATCAACAATACAACAATTAAAATTCTTTGTCATCAACAGTAATTTGAGTTAATTTGATATTTACTATTAAACAAAAACAATAAAAAAGGCAATGCTACACGCGTTGACAAATATGGTGCACAACCTGTTCCTTAATGCTACCGTTTTTGAAACGCTTTTTACCAGTATTAACCTGAACAAATACACAAACAAAATACATTGTGCACATCTAGAGCACAGGAACTATCCAACCATATAAGTTTTATGCGTATTCGTCCACGTTAACACAGATAAACGTGCATAACAAAAAATGTGTTGCCGTATTTATATATAGATGTGTTAAATTTAAAAGAATCACTTTAAAAAATGTATCATCATAACATTACATTTCATAAATTTATGTTTTTGGATCAACACTTTAACAGTCGTGTCATATTTTTTCATATTTTAAGCATATTTATGTAGGTCCCGCTCCTTTTTTTCCCTCACGTTAAAGAACCCTTGCGAAGTAAAATTTGCAGCCCCTATAACGCCGTCCTGAAATGACCACAGCAGTTGAAAAGGACGTTAATACCAAAAAAACCAACTTTTTTTTTCTTTCCAGTATTGACATTTTCAATTCAATTACTTAATGCAGACGAATGTTCTCATTTTCCTAAATATCGAGAGGGGTTCGGTGCTCACTCAAAATTACGTTTACTTGACTTATGGGGGGGGGGAGGTACCTGTGCGCGCTTGGCTAAGTCCATGCTAGTTTCTGATATTAAAAATTTAAGTAATGGTATTATTTAATTTTAAGGCACTCTTCTTTAAAATTCCTCGAGATGGTAGTCTACTGCTGGTAGACCTAACAACTCGTATTGAAGATCTCGCTGGAAGTACGTCTGCTCCAATGTATTCAATATAATCATGGAAATGTCAAATAACCAAAGTTTTCAACGTTTATCTTTTGGAAATGTCAAATATTTTATGCGTTGCGTGTTTTGCTTTCTCTTAGTAGTTATTAAAGCTACAATAACAGAATAGCGTATTCCAAGCCTTTCTCCTGCGCCGTCGGGTCTAGGAGCGAGGGTGACGAGAAATACAGGCTTCGGCACTGAAAAGTCACCTGACAACAGTCTTTTTTGACATTGGAAACCTTATGTTTCTTTCCAGTTTAGAAGAAATATTAAATCAGCTTGTATAGACATTATTTTGAAATTTAGTTTAAACCAGCCCCTGAGTGGATGCCCCCTTACCCCTGAGTGGATGCCCCCTTACCGTGGGCCAGGGGTTTGGGTGCTTCAGGGATTCTGTGAGCTATGCTGGTTGTAACACTGCTACTTTAGGATCACCCTTACCAGAAAGGTCATGGTTGAGAAGTGAGACGAAGAATATCCAAACAAACATATATCTCATGATGTCGACGAATGAGAGAATTCATACTGCATCGGGTGTGGCGCAGGTTAAAATCACCCGCGTTCGGGAGTTAGGCAGAGGCTCTCGTTCGAAAAATAGTCGACAGAAGCCTCCGAGAAGCCCCACCAGTGCAGTCGCTATGCTCTTGGGGAAAGGGTCGGGGGCAGCGCATGCCTTTACCCAGTAGGAGAAACGGGTAAAGCGACAATGGGATCGGGTGCTGTCAATCGGGACTTAGAACGTATTCTCCATGACAGGAAAGGAATTAGAGTTAGTGGAGGAAGCCAAACGGTATCGACTGGATATCATAGGTATTACCTCTACGAAACGCCCGGGTTCTGAACTGTGGACTTAGAAGAAGGGTGGAAGCTTTTCTACTCTGGCGTCGACCCTAACATGACTGCCCAGGCGTGAGTGGGGATACTCACAAGTCCCCGGCTGGCACATTATGTTGCAAATTGGACCCCTTTAGGTGGAAGACTGTCTCCTGAGGCTTCAGATAGGGAAACGGTCTCGCTCTCTATTCGTTGCATATGCTCCGAATGCAGTCACAGAGTACCCACTTTTTCTAGATGAAGTTGATGCTGCTCTTAGCAGGAGAGGGAGTGCAGATTCTGTCATCCTGATGGGCGAAATCAAAGCACACGTAGGGGCTGATGACCAAACGTGGAAAGGCGTGATTGGGAGGAATGGTGACCCCGATTTAAATGCGAATGGGAGGTGCTTGTTGGATCTCTGTTGCAACAATGGACTTCCCATCACAAACACCTTCTTCCAGCACAGGGATGTCTATAAATATACAATGGATGTCTATAAAGGGATGCAATGGACCAGAAGTCACTGATTGATTTTGTAATCGTTTCAGCCGACCTATTCCGATCAGTGTTGGATACTTGTGTGAGAAGAGGGGCAGAACTATCAACTGATCACCACCTTGTTGTCTGCACTTTGCGGTTCTCTGAATCCATGCCAACCAAGCGAAGTACTAGGTTCAGACAAACTTGGCGCATCAAATGGAAGGCATTGGAGGATAGAGCTGTGAGGAAGACCTTTGCAGATAACATATCTTCAAGTTTCAAAGAACTACCCAGTGATCGTGGTACTGTTGAAGAGGAGTGGCAGTTGTTTAAAACTGCTGTGATTACTTCGGCTGCATTGTGCTGTGGTCGTAAGCGGCTGTGTGTGGCGCAGGGCGGTGAGAAAAGGACTGCATGGTGGAACGGTGAAGTCCAAGAAGCGGTCAAGGCAAAGAAGAAAGCCTATTGCTATGGCTTGCAAATAAGTCAACTTCGAGTCAAGTGCGCTACACTGAGGCGCGAAAAGCAGCAGCAAAGACAGTATCATCAGCTAAAGGCAAGGCCTGGGAGAAGTTCGGGGAGAAATTGGAGGCAGACTATGGTTCGGCAAACAAGGTATTCTGGTAGACCGTGCGCCGCCTCCGTGGAAAGAACTCTCTTTCATCACAAACTATTAAGAGCTCAGATGGGAGGCTTCTGAAAACGGAGGAGAGCGTATTGCATAGGTGAAAGGAATACTTTGCATCTCTTCTTAATCTGGTGAGAGCAACAACTGAGGCACATGAGGTGCACCTTGGAGCGGAGAATAGTCAGATGGGCAATTAAGTCCCTGAAGACTGGCAAAGCTGCAGGTGATGATGAAATCCGGTCCGAGATGTTAAAGGCCTTAAATCAGGATGGTATCCTGTGGCTGACTCGAGTGTGTCAGGTTGCTTGGATATCTGGATAGGCCCCTAAGCAATGGCAAACAGCAATTGTGATCCCTATCTTCAAAAAGGGACATCAGAGAGATTGCATCTCTATCGAGGCATCTCTTTGCTCAGCATTCCTGGGAAAGTGTACGCTAAGTGTCTGGAGAAGAGAAGTCAGGAAATAGTCGACTCCAAACTGTTGGGGGAGCAGTTTGGTTTCCGACCTGGCTGAAGCACGACGGATCCCATCTTTGCTCTAAGGCAAATCTTTGAGAAATCCTGGGAGTATTCAAAAGAGGTCTACGCTTGCCTTGTGGACCTCGAAAAAGCATATGACAGAGTTCCTCGGGAGAAGCTCTGGCAAGTGTTGCAAGAGTATGGAGTGGATGGGCAATTACTGGTTGCTAACATGTCTCTGTACGAAAGCTCTGAGATGTGTGTCCGAATAAATGGCATTAAGTCAAGACCGTTTACAGTGGGTGTTGGACTCCGCCAAGGGTGCGTAATGTCGCCCTTCTTGTTCATTATCTTTATGGACTGGATAGACAGGGGCAGCCGAGTCGATGAGCGTGTTTGTGTGGGCGGTTGCCAGGTGGAGAGGTTGCTCTTTGCTGACGACCTTGTCCTCCTTGGGTCTTCTCCCACGAACCTTCAGCATGCATTAGACCGGTTTGCAGCCAAATGTGAAGAAGCTGGGATGAAGATCAGTGTGGCTAAAACCGAGGTTCTGGTCCTTTCAAGACAGCCTGCTCAGTGCGCTCTCCATGTTAGGGGAGCCTCATTGAGACAGGTTGAGAAATTCAAGTATCTCGGGATTGCATTCACGAGTGATGGACGGCAGGAGAAAGTATTGGATGCTCGGATCGGTGCAGCAAGCTGTGTCAGACGTGAACTGTGGCGATCCGTGGTAACGAAACGCGAGCTGGGTAACAAAGCCAAGCTCTCCCCCTTCAAATTTATCTTTGTCCCCATTCTCACCTATGGTCATGAGGCTTGGGTAATGACCGAAAGAGTGCGATCGCGGGTACAAGCGGCCGAAATGAGATTTCTGAGAGGTGTGGCAGGTGTTACCCTACTAGATAGAGTGTACAGCAGCACAATAAGGGAATCTTTAGGTGTTGAGCCGCTACTTCTCCGCATTGAGAGATCTCAGTTGCGCTTGTATGGCCACGTGAAAGAACAACTAGTCTTCCTAGGCAGTTGTTATTTTCCAAGCCGGTGAGTAAGAGACCAAGGGGTCGGCCTAGAATCAGGTGGCTAGACTACATGGAGAATCTGGGTTCGAGTCGCTTGGATATTACCAGGGAGGACATGCGCCTGACGGCGGAAGATCGCGATCGCTGGAGATCCTCCATAGGGCTGCTGCCCCCGCGACCCTAACGAATAAGCGGGTTTGAAAAGTAAGTAAATAAGTAAGTTTAAAGAAGAGGTTGCATTATTTCTTATACATAACCTGAGATGAAAAGTAAATTAATATAATAAACCTGTTATTAATTTTTAAGATTTCGTTTACAATGTAAACTAAAGTTCAGAATACTACAGTACAATGAAGCCCAAAGACCTTCATCCATCTCTGATAATGCATATGGAATAGTAGTACACACACTGGCTAATGTATTAGAAACCCGTGATGAATTACTGTACTGATATATAAAGCAGGTTAACAGGTCAGAAACGATTGTGATATGCAAATGAATGAGGTACCTGTTCATTCCAAGCTGCAAGTACTGGATAGGAACAAGCTGCAGCTGCTCAAGTTTAGCAAAATGGGGAAAACAGCAGACCTGTCTGAGTTCCAAAAAGGAATTTTGTGGGAGCCCGTCTAGCTGAAGCTTCGATTTCCAGGACAGTACAACTGACCGGTATCTCAAAAGGTCAGGTCTCCAAGGTGTTTAATGCGTGGAAACGGAATCTACAATAGTTTTCGAAACGGCAGAATTGTAGATCAAAAACAATCAGCACAGAGAGAAACCGACGTCGTCTGAGACGGATTGTGCGGAGGTCTATGTGGAGCAACTGACGGCAGACTTCAATGAAGGGTCATCGCAACCCATCTCCTCCAGAACAATGCGCCGAGAGTTGAAGCGAATAGGGATGGGAAGTCGCATGCCAGTGAGGAAGCCCCTGGTGTCAGCAATAAACCTGAAAGTTCGCCTGCAGTGGTGTAAAGAACGGTGTGATTGGACAGTAGGCGACTGGAAAAAGGTGATGTGTTCGGACGAGTCACGTTACACATTGTTTTGCACCGATGGCCGGCAGAGAATTTGGCGGCAGCCCTATGAAGCGATGGACCCCTCATTGTGTTATGAACACAGTTCAAGCTGCAGGAGGAGGTGTCACGGTATGGGCCATGTTTTGTTGGTATGGCAAGGGTCCTTTGATATTCCCTGACAGTCGTGTGAAAGCCAAAGACTACCTGAACATTTTTGCAGATCATGTCCATCCTGCAATGGTGCACTTGTACCCAAATGGTGACGAATTCTTCATGGACGACAGTGCTACTGTCCATCGAGCAAGAATTGTTCAGGAGTGGTTTTCTGAACATGACACCGAGTTGCAACATCTGTCGTGGCCAGCGCAAAGTCCGGATTTGAATCCGATCGAGAATGTTTGGGACATGTTGGAAAGAGACATTCGTCGAAGGCATCCGCTTCCATCTACTCTGCAGGACCTGAAGGTCTCTCTGACGAATGCATGGCCTGCGATTACCTTACCTGCATTGCAACACCTTGTAGAGTCCATGCCAAACCGCGTAGGTTCTGTAATTACAGCCAAAGGAGGGTCAATATCATATTGAACGAAGGTTTCTAATTCATTGGCCGGTGTGTGTAATACAATACAGTATAGTTAAAGAAAAGTATAAAATCTCTTTGTAAGAAAGAGAATTTGAAGAAATGTTGATCGGGGAAATTTTTAATCGGCCAATATTATACGATAAAAGGTGGTGGCCATGATGGTTAGAGAGAAGTATCTCCCTCTAACGAGAAAAATTGCAAAACATAAACTCATGACGCATGCGCAGTTGAACTTTCTGCGTAGACTTCACGCATGCATGGAAACTGATATTTGCGTTCGAATTAAATACGTCAAGAGCTGTTGCAATGTGCATCTAGGTGCGTCCATATGCACATTTGCTTTCTGCGTCGAGACGCAGTTATAAATGCGTCCAAAATGCATGCATGGAAATTAAGCTTTAAGCTCTAATATACAAGTATGGACAACTGACGCCATTTTTGGTCTTTTCGTAGGTTCACTCACTATAGACTGCTTATTAAAATTCGAAAATCACTCGTTTTTTATGTCATTTATGTATACAGTACTAACGATGAGCGTTAAATTGCATAAAAAACGAGTGATTTTCGAGAGTTTTAATAAGCAGTTGAGCATAGGAAAAGGCCAAAAATGGCAAAAATGGCTTCAGTTGTCCATACTTATATCACGACCTACTGGATACTAACGACCTGTTCATTTAGCAGATTTCCATTGTTGTTTCAGGCAGATAAAAATCATTGTTGATTTCCCAACAACTATAACCCTCTATCGGGATATTTCAATTGTTTTCCCTACCTGATTTGAATAAATATTGAGAATTTTTTTTTCCTAAATATTGAGAATTATTATTTTTGATCAGAATATTTTTTCTGTGAATACAAATTAGATAATTGCAATCCGAATTGTTGTTTTAGGTAGAAAAAATGTTTGAAATCTCCCGATAGAGGGTGATAGTCCTCGGAAAGCCAACAATGATTTTTGTCTGCCTGAAACAACAAAGGAAATCAGCAAAATGAACAGGTCGTTAGTATCTAGTAGGTCGTGCTTGTATATATAGAGCTTTAATTGTAAAAACGCTAATTTAGATCTATTTGTAAAAAGGCTAGCCTTTTGCAGTAACTCGACCAATCTGATCAGACCAGAGTCAGGATAACGGTTGAAAGTCGCTAAATAGAAAACGACCGCGCTCGCGTGCTAATCACGACGCTTCTGCAGGCGACGATTGCAAGAGGCTCAAAAAGTCGCCGCACATCACGAAACGCCAAAGTGTCGCTAAATGGAAAACTGGCTTTAGAATGACGTGCTGGATTTACTAAACAAGTAATTGATTAGAGGAGTAGATAGGAGAGCACTAATAATAATATACTTGGTCAGATAAAATTGTTTTTATAAACACTGTCTAAAATATTAAAGCAGTAAAATTTTAATGAGAAAAGTCAGCTAATTTCAAAATGACTCATTGCAGTAGCACGCAATGCTACATAGTGAGCTTATAAATTAATTTAAAAGTTTCCTGTAATTCAAGACAAGTTTGTTAGTTTATGTTTGTTTTCGATATTGAGAAGTCAAAAGTTTAAATCTATACCGGAAAAGCTCCTAGGTAGGGTACGCAATTTTATCTTACTCCACCGCAGTCATAAAGAGTTTCTGACGAAGGTTATTCAGCGATTAGCAGGTAAGATTACGATTTTTCATTTTAAATAAGAAATAATATTCTAATATTATAAAGGAAGTTCTATAAAATTGCAGCAAAATCGATATATTCCGTATGGTTGCTGTGTAACTATAAAACTGATATAAGGTAAATAAACGGGCAATGCCATATAGTGAGCTTTTAAATTAATTAAAAAGTTTCCTGTAAATTCAAAACAAGTTTGTTTCTTCGATTTCGAAAGTTTAAATCTACACGTATATCGGAAGAGCTCGTAAGTAGTGTACGCAATTTTCTTACTCCATAGAGTCAAAGCGTTTATGACTAAGATTAATCGGTGATTAACAAGTATGATTGTGATTTTTTTATCCTAAATAACACTTATTATACGCTTTCATGTAGCTCACTTAGGTGTGTCTGTCCGGGTCAAAACTTGTAATCAATATTAGACCCACTTCCCGACACGCTAGAGAGCTGAAACTTGATACACATAAACTTGGTTACGAATTGCAGAGGGACGAT
>JAHWFO010099789.1:305-16569 GCA_023313115.1 Rhysida immarginata
GAAATTTCATCAAGATCGGAATAAAACTGTAGATTTGTATAAAAAACATACAAACAAACAGACCCACAAACGTCCTTCTTTATATATATAGATAGAAGACTACGTTATTATTTAGTTTAGTTACGTAGTTTTAATTTAGTTTAGAATTTAAGTAGGTATTTTGTATTAACTTTTTCGATTTAAATTAAACGAAAATTTCAAATGTTTTTGTTTTTTAGGATTACTTTGTTTTCTTTTTTATTTGTTTTTATCCGGGGTCTATTGCCCCGTTTTCGTTACGATAAGTTAATATATATATAGCTTGGAAATCTTTATTGCCTCTTTCTTTGAATTATTTATGTGTTATTTTCTGTTTTGTTTGATTTTATGAGATTTTTAGAGGTATGAACCTCTTTTAAGTGCTTTCAAAACATAATTTAAAAATCAGGATATAAGATTATCTCAAGTTGATGCTATTACTGGGGAGACGATAAAAATTGAGAAGTATAAAATTGTAAAAACTTGTCCAATTATGATATATGGTATTTCTACTGGTCGGGCTCCAATTCATGTTAAAATTAATAAGATTCAGAATAAAATTTTTAATATTGGGTTGAATGCTGTTGATTTTATTTTAGGGTTTATAGATAAGGGTAAAGTTATGAGAATCAAAATGGATATAATTAATGCGATTACTCCCCCTAATTTGTTGGGAATTGACCGTAAGATGGCATAAGCGAACAGGAAATACCATTCTGGTTGGATGTGGACAGGAGTTACTAGGGGGTTTGCTGGGTTAAAATTTTCGGGATCTTCTAATATAGTTGGATTTAGTATTGCTACTATTGATAGTAAATATACACTATATGATCAAAAATATCCGGACACCCCCTCACAGATCATCGATTGGCCCAATGTCACATGATAATGACTTGCACATCATTTAAATAGCTTCCCACACCTTCAGACACAACTCTGCTTGGACATTGGCAAGAATGGGTCGTTCGGCAAAGCTCAGTGAGTTCCAACGTGGAACCATCGTTGGATGTCACCTATGCGGCAAGTCCGTGCGTGACATTTCCAGCCTTCTTCAGATACCCAAGTCAACAGTAGGCGATGTCATTATGAAATGGAAGACCCAGGGATCAACAACAGTTCAACAACGAACCGGTAGACCCAAGAAACTAACGGACAGAGACCGTCGAGTGCTTCGTCGTGTCACCCGCAGCAACCGGAAGTCCTCGGCGGAAAATATTGCCACAGAGTTTCGAAACGCCTCTGCAAATGATGCCAGTACCATGACAATTCGTCGGGAACTGCACACGATGGGATTCCATGGCCGTGCTGCTGCCCACAAGCCCCACATTAGCAGGGTCAACGCCAAGCGACGTCTGGAGTGGTGCAAAGCCCACAGAAACTGGACAATGGACCAATGGAAACGTGTAATGTGGACAGACGAATCTCGCTACACACTCTGGCAATCCGATGGACGAGTTTGGGTTTGGCGCATACCTGGAGAACGCTTCTTACCTGAGTGCACAGAGCCCACAGTCAAGTTCGGAGGAGGAGGAGTCATGGTGTGGGGCTCATTTTCATGGTACGGACTGGGCCAGCTCGTTCCTGTGCAAGGAATCATGAACTCCGACCGTTATCTGAATGTTTTGGACAACTGTGCACTTCCAACGTTGTGGCAATTTTTCGGAAACGGGCCATTTCTCTACCGACACGACAATGCTCCGTGCCACAAAGCGAGGCGTGTACAGCAGTGGTTTGCGGACTCAGGGGTCGAAGAAATGGGTTGGCCGGCACAAAGTCCCGACCTCAATCCTATAGAGAGTCTGTGGGATGAATTGGAAAGACGCTTGCGGGCCAGATCACATCGGCCAACTTCTGTACCTGAACTGATTCTCGCTCTTCGGGAGGAATGGAGGAACATTCCGGAAAGTACCTACCAACATTTGGTGGAAAGTCTTCCCCGAAGGGTGGAAGCTGTGATTCGGGCAAAGGGATGTGCAACGTCCTATTGATTTCCATGAAATCGTGGCTAGAGCGCAAACTTGCATGTGTCCGGATATTTGTGATCATATAGTGTAGAGTGATTGCAACTCCTAAGATGTCTTTTAGTGAAAAAAATGGGTGGAAAGGTCTTTTATCTAGATTTGATTTTAATCCTGTTGGGTTATTAGATCCTGTTTGGTGAAGAAATATATAAAATATCGTTAGAGGTGTTTTTTGCGTTGGGTGCAGTTTAATACCACCTGTAAGATCTTTTTAGATCTTAACTCCGTGGAGGCCTGTCCACTTCAAACGTGGGAGAGAGAGGAGCCAAGTCGCAATAATAGCGTGCCTTTAGCGTTAGGTAGCATCGACAGGGCCCTAGTCGTTCTGCCGCGCTCGGTAGGCAGTTTTGCGTCCTTTGGTAGTAAACTTTTAAACTGTTACTGTGTATATATGTGTGTTGTGTGCTAGCTGGCGAGTTAATGGAATATACATTAATATGCTCTTTTGTTTTTCTAATAGCTCCCACCTACGAAAAGCTTTATCCTAAGAGGTTGCCGTGCTCTGTGTCTACGGTAGCTATTAGCAGTTACTATAAGCAAGCTTACTTTCGTCCCGGTGGTATTGCTCAGCAAACTGAAGCAATCACGTCCCTTGCGAAGATAGATTAAGTGGTGCGGATTTACCAATTCCCCCCAAGTAAAAGACTGTCTCCGTTTGTCGACCAAGCAAGCTTCTCATATATTATTCGTTAAGCTTTCAATTGAGATCCTGATCATTAATACCCAGACGGGTAAGGTTGTTATTATTAATTGGAACTGTTGTGATTCAGAATTAATCAATTAGCTATTCCAATTAAGAAGCCAGAGGCTTCATTCCTAATATTTAATTAAAGAGAGAAATTCAATCATTTAATTATATGTGTAGGTGCTGGTCTGTCTCCAGCTCCACCTATCTCTCAGAAATTAAATATAAATATAAATCAAATAAAATTGTCTCCCGCCTTTTCCCTCCTGTACACTAAACAGTTAATTTGCTCTGCTCAGTGGTTTAGTTGTGACACCCCCTCTAAGAATTCTATTTTTTGGGCCGTGGTGACGATGGATGCTTCCATTGCATTGTGGATACCTTCCCGGAGGGTTCCCAATAATCGCACCAGGTCTAATCTACCGCGATAATCTTCTTCAAAAACGCTTCCCCCTCACGACTGTAAAGTTCCAGATGATCCATACAGCAGCCGAAACGCAGCTCTTTGTGCTCTTCCGTCAGCATTCGGGGTACTCACTGACAGCAGACCTTGCCATATCCCAGGGTTTTCACTACAGCATATGCGGAACCAATACTGACGTTGTGATCCTTCGCAAGTAACCGTATGCTGATCCGCCTGTCCTCACGAATTGACTTATCCATGTCTGTTTTCAATTGATCGGTGATGACCACGTTTACTTGGCTCGGACGTGGTTTATCAGCCGTTTCCACGCGACCATCATGGAACATTTTGGCCCAACGCACCACGGTTGCATTCGAGACACATGCTTCTCCATAAACATTCAACATCCGAGCATTAATGTCGATTGATGCAATGTCCTCAGCTGTCAGAAACATTATCACTGCTCGTTGGTCAGTTTTGGACGGAAATTTAATAGGAGGGTCCATTGTAACACAAACGAAATACGAGCATAAGCCTAACGTAACTTCCCACAGCAGTGCTTATCAGAACCAGCAGACGATACGTCAACAATCACCCGTTTGCCTCGTGTCTGCGCACTCACGTGCTCGCACGCTACAGCCCGAATCACTTTCATTTGAACATGCGTTATAGTTAGCATGGAAAATAATTTTCAGAAACATTTCAAAGGAGTTTAGCAATTTCGAAATAGCAAACTGCTAAGAAAATAAATAATTTTTAGGGTTCCGTACGTCCGAATGTAAAAACGGAACCCTCATAGGATCACTCTCGTGTCTGTCTGTCTTCCGTCTGTCATAGCCAATTTACTCCGAATCTACTGGACCAATAAGCTTTAGTTGAAATTTGGTACACACATGAATTTCTGTGACCCAAACACGGACGTGTAACATAAATAAATGAATTTTAAATATGGGGTCACTTTTGGGGGGGGGGGGCGAAAAAATAAAATAAAAAAAAAGCCTTTAAAACTGTACCGTGTGACATATCAAATGAGGTCTTGTTGTGAGGGTCTAAAATAATTTTTTTTTTATAATTTAAAAAAAAAATTTTTAAAATTTTTTTAAAAAAAAAAATAAAAATTATCCCCCCCCCCCCCCCCCCTTATCTCCGAAACTACTGATCCTAAAATTTCGAAAAAAATATAGAAAATAGTTCCTCACTTATAGATTACAGTAAAACCTATAAAAAGTCTATGGTCTTAAAATAATATGGTAAATCTCTCAATATTGTGCGATCGGTCAGTATCTTTAGCTATTCCTGCAATTGAAACTGATACTGAAACTATTTTGTCCAAAATAAAAATTAGAAATTAGAAATTGAGGGTGCTAGTGATTTTGATAAGCAGCGCCGACTGGTGATCGAATCGTAAAAAACTTAAGTCCAAACACGCAGTGCCGGCCAGGTGGCCGAGAAGGCTAGGGCCTAGGCTTTCTAGTTCTCGAGTCCACCTGGCCGTGGGTTCGAATTCCGCCGTGGGCATGAATGTTTGTGTTTGTCCCGGGCTGCGTACAGTTATAACTTGTGTAAAAGGCGCAAAATGGCCTTAGTAGTCGACGCCAAAAATTCTAATAAACCAACCAAACCAACCAACCAAACATGCAGTAGGATAGCACATGCAGTAGGATAGCACATGTTCACGAGAAATGGATGTACTAATTTCAAACAATTTCCAGAAAATAAGTAACGCTGAGATTTATTTTCGAACCAAATCACTTATAAAAGGTGGGAAATTAAAAATGTCTGGCCGCGTGCATGATGTGGTACAAAACTTAACTAAGAAAACCGTCCAAGGAAAATCAGTTTCTCAAATGAAAGTTCCTCAAATGAAATTTTTTAAGATTACTTAAAGTTTTAAGGAAGCACTTGTTTTCTAAAAAAATTGAATCATCAACCTCTATGGAACTTTTCATCTTGATTGATCTTATGTAAAAATATTACTGAACATAATTTTACGTCAATTCTTTAAACAAGAGATATACTGATTATTTTTCATCTTTGAAATGATTTCTATTATATTAACTGTGTTGTAATAATTTATATTTCACACGGCATACCCAAATCTGATGGATTGTCAGATTGGCAGAGCTTTTTTTGGTTAGTGCAATAACATGAAAAGTTCACTAATGGATGTTTCGAATTTATAGGTAAAAACCTACTTGATTCTTCTAACTGAATCAATCCATTTCTGTCTTCTGACGGGATATCTTTTTGCAGATGGGAAGTTGAAAAAGCGAACTCCGTTTGTATGAAATTATGAATTGTTACATCCGACAACACTACATGCGTTTCTACTTTTCGTGATGTATTTTACTTGCTCGTTTTTCTAAATTCTCTCGTTTGGTGTCGCTGCATTCAAACGATCTAAACCGCCAGAGAGCCTATTATAGCAGGAGACATCAATATTAATTTTATGGACAAATCAAAAAATGAAATATCAGAATACCTTCTATCACTCGGTCTTAGTCCATGTATTCCATTGTTGCGCTGATTCCGTTTTATGTTGCCACAGTTAAATTTCCAACACCCATACAATAGAAATTGCAGGGACATGAACTTTATTCCCTATTACCTAATGGAAGGAATATATTTCCAGACTTTTATGTTTCTGGATATAGGAGTTTCGGATTGGTGTTGATGAATCAGTTAACCAGGATATTCCTTTTAATATACACTCAATGGCTAATTTATTAGGAACCCGATCCACTGATGCGCAAGTGGGTCGTCCTGTGTTTGCATTTTTAGATTGCCTCGACGATAAATGTCAAGACTTGGTATTTTGAGGGGCATAGACTTTTCCAACATCCTGTAGATGACTGTAGAACGATTGCTTGCCTTATCTGATGAGTTCCGTTTGCGTAGAACCCGAAATTGTTTACCGCCAACTGTTTTCGCTTGAGGTGTTTCTGCATGAGAGTTTAGTTCCTTCCTATCTGATGCCAACAGTGTACGGCGATGGTAGTCATGTGATGGTTTCGGAAATCTTTTCTTGGCGGATTTTATACCTACATCTTGTGATGTAGGTTGCTTCGCAAAAGTTGATCGAGGCCTAACTGTTCAAACATCTTTGTTGACCAGATGCATCCCTACATAGCTCTCTCATGATCACTTTGTTAAACTTTTTACGCACTAAACTAATTTTATTTTCATTTGTATGGGCTATACCTACATGTGGATAAGCCCTGATAGTAATGGAGTTAGACTTCTCATTACCACCAACATTCCAGAAACTCAAGGCAATTGAACGTTTAAACTAATATTAAAAAAAAGTGAGGTACAAAAAACCACTCTTTAATAACAGATGCGTTTTTCTGTGAGTGACTAATTAGATGGTGTTTTGTCAACCTCATGTCAGGAGCAATCATCACTCCACCTGGTCTTTCCTTACACTAATTAATATTAAAAATTACCATAAAGAATGGTTAAGTATTGTTCATGAGGAACCATTAGTTTAAACTTTCTTTACAGAATTTATATAGATTTTATATGACCAATCGAATAATTATTAGACGTTACCAGATGTAAAACACAAAAAGCACAACGCTGTTATAACTCAGCCACTCTAGTGGCATAATACATAACTTCGAATTTATTATTACACCTCTACTGATACAATGGGCTCTTTGTATCGACGACATTTTGCGATATCTGAATGTGAATATGATTATGATTGCTTAACAAAAGGGCATAGAATTAATAGTTAGCATTGAAAATAATTTTTCAGAAACATTTCAAAGGAGTTTAGCAATTTCGAAATAGCAACAGATATAAATTTTTTCCCATATAAATGTAGATAAAGGTTCCTTTAATAAACACTCAGAGGTATTGATTACGTTCCTATTCTGTTTCTAATGAAATTCATTGTCTCTGTATTCAAGAAACTCTTTGTTTTGAAACTACTCTTTATTCGCAGTAAATACTGCTGATTCTTCACGGATCAATCGAAATAAAAAAAAATACGTATACTCAACCGACTAATAAGAAAACTGAGACATCTCTCCTTGCTTTATGCTGGCAAAACTCCCATTCAAGTACAGAACAACTGAATTTTAAAAAGGAGGTTCAACAGAAATTTAAGGGAGAAGAACTAAAATTTCCTGCTATATCATGTAAGGATATACCCCGTGAATTATTGTGGGTCTAGGAATTTGCGATGTGGCTGATGAATCAATCAGGACATTCTCTTTCATATTCATACACCGGCCAATTTATCAGTAACCCCATCCACTGAAGCTCAATGTCACCTCATTTTCGCGAGAAAATAGAGAAATCGAATAAGGTGACAAAAGAAAGAAGGAGAGGGAAGGGAGAAACGAATGAGAGAGGTTCAAGAGAAAGGGGATCTCGTCGATGGGCCACGCAACCGACATGGATGCGAGCGAAACGGAATTCGTGGAAGAATAGTCGGGATGTCAACAGCCGGCCGCTAGTGAAAAATTTAGCGGAGACGCCCTCGGAGTTGGCGAGCCGAGGGAACGACTTCAGCTGACGGAGTAAGGGTTAATGAACTCAACAGCCCCGACTCGGATAAGGCCTATCACAAACTGCCAAGTAAGAGTAACGTTTCTCATGCTATTTCCCCCGCGCTAAATGATATCAATACTTCGAGAGAGACTATTGATATTAGTGTAAACAAGCCACGGACATTTCATTCAAAGAGAGCTCGGAATATCCGCTCAGCCAAGGTGATTCAGTCGCGTGATTCAAACGTAGACATTGAACTCACAATCAGCGGTATTATCTAGCAAAATGAGCCTCATGACAGTCCGGGCATCCCTCGTGTATACAGCCTAACGAAGCCATAAATACCCCCTACGATATAAGAACATATAGTGAAATTGTTAATGAATCCGAGAGTGACGCAGCTATACGAAAGGATTCGTCAAGCGACCCTCCTTCATCCAGTGCCAAGGGTGCAGCCAATTTTGTACCAAACAGCGAATTTGTCGGAGTTTAAATCATCGCTTTCGAGAGAAAACGAGGAAGAATTATCCATTAAGGAACGCTTAAAAGACATTTCGACGTCCAGTGCCGGAAAGATAGAGAATACTCTCCAACTAGATGGACCTAGCCAGCCCAGCTAAACAGTGAATTTGCAAGCAATATATTCTTCGCTCTCGTGGGAGAGAGAGGAGCCAAGTCGCAATAATAGCGTGCCTTTAGCGTTAGTTGGTGTCGACAGGGTCCTAGTCGGCCTGCCACGCTCGGTAGGCAGCGTTGCGTCCTTTAGTAGTAACTTTTATATAACTATCTCTGTGGTGTGTATGTAACTGGCGTTTTGACTGGATGTACAGTCGGGTGCGAAAAGGTTTTTACCTACTCCGTAGGGACTGAGCTTTCTGGATGTTGATCGGTTGCAAAATCAGGTACTTGTACTGAGAGTCAAGGCAGATTAGAATGGACCTGTCCCTTCTGAATGAAAATAGGGTAGCAGGTTTACGCTTGGGATGTGCTCGTCGCCTGCTCCCTCCTGACAATAATAAGCGATAGCGGCTAACAGCAATATCGTTAAAGTCTCTGCCTGCTGCCTCGAATGGCAGAGTTCGAATCCGATATGGATAGACATTTTTTTTTTGTTCATTATCGCGTTTATGTTTTTCGTTTAAGTTTTAAACAGTGTATGTAAAGAACACCATAAACAGATTAAAGTTTTTTCATCCAAATGTGCAATTTGATCTGTTTATTTGAGGGTTTAAAAAACTTTTCATGTTAATTGTCATGTCATGCTTTATTCTATATTTTAATTTTTAATAAAATATACACTAATTCATATCACCGTTACTTTTACAAAAATCCTCTTTTTGTTCAAATCATTTAATATTCTCTACTATTAAAATATATAATCCTATATATTAAAACGCAAAGTAGTTTTTGTAAGAGCAAAATTAGCACTTCTGCGCATGCGCATCTGAAGCCAACAAAGAAAGTTACGACAATCCATCAGAAGCCATAAGGAGCGCTGCATCAGCTTATCTCTTGATCACGCATATAATTATATCGATACTGTGCACCATTTATGTTACATTATTAACCAAATAGATTAGTTTATTATTAATAAAAGAAAGATTCTCATCAGAACAGCCAAAACAATCTTTTTGTCAATATAGTTAAGCAAGTGACATAAAACTTGCCTACCCCCGATGCTAGGCAAAAACTTAATGGAATCGTTCCATAGTAAGCGTGCTCGACTAGATACCTGGAAAAAGTAATCTCATTGGATTGAAGTATTGTAAGGAAGGCGAACAATTTTGACTTAGGTAAAAACCTTTATGCACCCGACTGTACATTAATATGTTCTTTTATTTTCTTGCTAGTTCCTACCTACGAGAAGCTTTACCCTTCGAGGTTGCCGTGTTCTGTTTCGACGGTAGCCATCAGCAGTCTATCTACGTGTTCCTTCATTGGGAGAGGTTGGTTCGTTCATCGACAAGATAACGCCAACCCAATTTAGAAGACAGCTTAATTTACCCGGAAGATCGCATTCAGTTCACACGACAGCTGACGTAGCCCGGATGTTCAAAAGCTACTTCAGACAACGTTCTTTCAAATTATTTGTTAAATAATTACAAATATTAATACCCAGACGAGTAAAGTTTATAATTAGCAATTCTTGCCTGATACTTAAGAATTAGAAACTTTATTGATTTACTATTTAATGAAAGAGAGAAAAAAAAGAAGATACTTCATTTGAATGTATAATTCGGCCATAGGCCGATCGCCCTCTTTGAACTTAGAAATTAAATCTTTATATATAAAAATTCAGGCTCAGGGTCTGTAAATGTTCTAAAAACTTTTGAACCACTTATCGATTGAGCTCATATTTGCAACATATATTCCTTAGGTCCAGAGTAAGGTTTACATGTCCCTAAAGTAGGGGGGGAGGGGTAAAAAAACATATATCTTGGTTTATGTTTGTTTGTTTACTCAAGAGATGGCGCCAGAGTTTGTTTATCTTTTCCTTGAAACCGAAACTGGACTAACTGCGCAGAAGCAGGACAGCAAAAAAACTTCCGTTTTCCTCCGGATGTGTAGTAGTGTTTGCAAATTTCAAGGGAGGAAACGCAAGTGTTTTGCTGTCCTGCTTCTGCGCAGTTACTCCAGTTTCGGTTTCAATGGAAAGGTCTATGTAAAGATTCAGGGTGCGTCTGTAAATGTTCTTAAAACTTTTGAACCACTTATCCTTTTGAGCTCATACTTGCACCAGATGTTCGTTAGGTTCAGAGTAAGTTCAGGGTAAGGTTTACATGCGCCGAGTGTCAAGTTGGCCCAAAGGGGAAAGGGTAAAAATAATATTTTGCTTGATTTGTCTGTCTGACATGAGCCTATGATACGCGCGGATCAACAGTGTATGTCATGTCCTACAATGCAGAGTAAAGTTTTTGCAACAATAAGGCCATAAAAATTACTTTGGCTATGGTCATGGATGAAAAAATACAGGATGGGAAACTCCATTGATTAAAGCGTGATTTTTTTCACTGGCACTCTCTGGCCATTTGCGTGGACATTACTCTCTGTCTAGCAGACGACTTTACTTTTCCTTATTGGCCTCGATAGCTCAGTGGTTGCGTGATCTTCTCTGATCAACACCTCCTAGACAGAAGGCCTGATAACGGAAACGTCATACATTGTTACATCATCATTAGTTGACCAAATTTATGGCTTATTATTGGTACAAATAGGATTAACAATGGTCGACTAATGATGATGTAACAGTGTATGACGTTTCCGTTATCAGGCCTTCTGTCTAGGTGGTGTTGCTCTGATGCCCGTAGATGTGGCTTCGATCCCAGCCGAGGACGACGAGGATTTTTTTCAGGGGGGAAATCTATATAAATAAAATCCAAATACCACTCACTCACTCACTGACTCACTCATCACGAAATCTTCAGAACTATGAAGCCTACAAACTTGAAATTTGTCAAGTATATTTCTCTTGACTTCTAGGTGCTCGCTAAGAAAGGATTTTATTTATTCTTTCTTTCATACCATTGTAGATTATTTTTAAAATTCAATTTACCTGGAGCTGAATGGGATTTTTGCCAGCTTTAAAAAATTGTGACGTTTGCTTTGTTTAATGAAGAATTTTGCGATTGTTCCGTGAAGCAGCATCAACAATGACTGCAAGTCTATCGCGCCGGAATGCAATGTATCTTTTACTTTTTATCTGAATGGCACTTTTTCTAGCGTTAGAAATTGTGACGTCGTTGTTTGCTTTGTTTAATGAAGACTTTTGCGATTATTCCGTGAAACAGCATCAACAGTAACTGGAAGTCTTTCGCGCGGGAATACAATGTATCTTTTTTTCTAAAAGGGCTTTTCGTGGCGACCAATACAGTATATACTGATTGACTGACTCATCAACGCACAGCAAAATCTACTGAAGCCACCAACTGGAAACTCGGTGAGGTCATAGGACGGATAGCGTAGGGGTGTGCTAAGATCGGGTTTCTCGAAATTCGGATCCCTGCCCGCCCAGGGGGGCAGAGAGGAATTGCACGTTCGGTCGCTAGGCTTCGTCCCCAGTAAACGCAGATGCCGTTCCAAAAATGTAGTTTCCCCGAATTTTAAGGGTGCGAAAACTGATAAAATCGATTTTCGGGGGTGTTTCACAAAATTTTCTGATATTTTGATGCAACCTCGCGGGAAACAAAGATAAAGCAACGAAATTCGTAGGGAAGGTTCTCGGGGATATTTTCGCTTTGTGAGGGGCGCCAAGAGAGTCCAAAGTTTGCCCCCCCCCCCCCCCCCGTTTTGTATTTTTGCCGTCTAACTCCAATGCAGTATTTCGCGAGTAAAAAGAGGTCAAGAATAATGGAATTTGGTACGGTGATGGCAATTGACAAGATCAAATGTCTGTTTGGTTCATTTTTTAATTATCTGAATCCAATTTCCCGGTATTTTATGTTTTCCGGATTTTTTCCGATTATTTTTTTGGTTTTCATAGATTAACATACAAACTTGCATGTTGGAAGCTTAGTTTTTACATTGGTCATAAAATATTGAATTTGTTATTTGATTTATAATTTGTTTAAAGTATCCAGGACTTTGCAATTTTTTTAAAGTATAACACATTTTGCAATTTCTGAATGTGAATATACAGAAAAAGTGAACATTATTCTCCACCTTTTCTCTCCGGCCCTGCGTCAAACTCACTCAGCTAAAGGGCCGGTGATTGGAGAGGCGTGAAACAGAATGCAATAAGAACATTTTTAAATACTTTGTCTGTTTGAACACGCTGATCTCGGAAACTACTTGACGAATTTTCTTTGGTGTTCACAAGTAAATTGAGCGTAGCTTGCAGCAACATATAGGCTTACGAAAAAAAAAGAAAAAGATATCTTAATTTAAAGTTTTTGGAGTATGCTCAGCTTAGTACAGTTCGTAGAAAAGTCATAAGATGGCGCTTCATTAGTTGATTTTTAAAAGGCGCTCATATATAACAATAGCGAAGCCTACAAACTTGAAATTTGGCAGGTATGTTTCTCTCGGCTTCTAGGTGAGGGTGATAGAGGGATAAAATCTAAGCAACATTTACCTTTCATTTTTTTCTCTGGGGCATTGTTTTTGAGATAAAAAATGTTGAAATCCTACCTGCAGGAAACAGTTGTTTGGAATCTGTGGAGACATTTAAAGACATTGGTATACGAGACACCAGTGGGATCCGATGAAGAACTGGTAGCCGGAATCGCCATAGCTCTGGACCAGATTCGCGAAGAACCAGGAACTTTTGAACTTTTTAAGTCAGTCCATGCGGCGACGTTGTGAAGCATGCATTCACGCCAGAGGGAGTGAATTAGAGCATTTATTATTGATGAAAATAAGAAAGAAAATTCCACAGCCTGGGTTCGAACCAGGACCTTCTGCTCACCGTGCAGACGCGCCAACCAATCGCGCCACTGTGGACATGGAAGTATTAACGCTATCTGCGTGTCCTTAGGGCTTGTTGGAGCAGTACCCAGTTCGTAGGCTGGGACTATTATCATTCCTACTGCGTATAATCGTTCCTGGTTCGAACCCAGGCTGTGGAATTTTCTTTCCTATTTTCATTAATAATTTCAACATCTGAGGCGTGAAAAAAAAAATCCTCTTAAGACCTTTCATTTATTAATCTAGAACACTTATTGTAAAACATTTGCATGTTTCATAAAAAACAAGTCACATTATTGTACTGTACGCAATGTGTTTTTTGTTCTTTTTATCAAATGATTGACGATGATTTTGACGTGGTACAGAATTACGGGTTGAGTGGCATATTACGTCTATGCGACGTCCAACATTTTTTTTATCTCAAAAACAATACCCAGAGAAAAAAATGAAAGAGAGAAATGTTGCTTAGATTTGATCCCTCTATCACCCCGCATGTTTGTACACTACCCTGTATACATAAATATGAAAAAAACTATATTTTTCTCCGAGCGACGCCGGGTACTTCAGATAGTAGTTTTTTAAAAAATTAAATCTTATCGTCTCCCGCCTTTTACCTCCTTCACACTAAACATTTACTCTGCTCAGTGGTTTAGTTGTGACACTCAAACGGATCGTGTTTGATATTTACATGATCTCAGACGAGATGAAGGGGAAACTTGGACATAGTCATCTTTACGTCGATTACAATTGAGGGGTTCAGCGCAACAGTGGTTTAAGCCACTTTTTTCTAAAATGGAGAAAAAGCAAACTTAAAGTTTTTCAATTGTTGTTTTTCAATTATGGACAGAAAGCAATAGAGGCTTCAAAACAAACTTTATAATGTTAATTGATATCATTTTATTTCATAGGATGATAGTTCCCATCAAAAGCAACACATGGCATCAATATTTAAATTTTCGACTCGGAGAGGGTTAGACCACTGTTGCGCTGACCCCTTCAATTGCATCACGGGCAAGGAAAAAATTCTAACAGATTTTTAACGTAAAATGATAGCGGGCGACAGAAGAAGAACCCTTAGTGAAACAGGGACTATTTTAATCTTTTTACAGACCACCGTTTAAAAACCGGTTATGAATACATGCAGCCGACAGCTCAATGCAATTCAAAATGTAGAAGCTGTCGAATACACCAGAAATATAAACTTGAATATCAAGGTTCTCTGGCTATCGGAATAGTACAGGAAAAATAACTCCAGTGCTGTCTTGACCATCAAAATTGAACTGTACGAGGGGGTGCTGAGAACTTTCTGGCTTTGTCTTCAAATATTTGAAAATGTACACTCCATGCAAAACACTTTATCGATCTTTTTCGGAGCTCCAAATTTAAAGGACCACATAACAATCTCCGATGCTTCTGGAATGCCACTTTCGCCAACGCGATTCTGCCCTTGTATGTTGGTTGCTCACGAGTTGGTAGTCCACGAAATCTTTATATCTACTCTAGCCAGAAAGGCTTCACTAAGAACATTGTCTACCAGGAAGCTTTGCATTGACTAATTCCATGTTTTGAAGGGGTATGTATTTAACTTATGTTTTTTTTGCTTTGTTCAACAGAATAAGTTTTTTGCAATTAAAACTATTCTTGACAAGTGCTTTCATTTACATTAGCTTTTACTGTTTACTTTACAGCTTTTTTTTTTTTAAAAAACCCCGAGCAACGCCGGGTATTAAGGCTAGTCTTTTTATATTCATGTATTTTATCTTAGTGTTTTTTATAATTTTCTCGCTTCTTGGTTTATACGAATTTTTTACATACATTGAATAAGTATTTAAGATTATAGGTATTTGAAGTTCTAGGTTATACAGTTGTCAGGATGGCCGAGTGGTCTAAGGCGCCAGACTTAAGAAGCTTTGTTTATGGGCTAAGAATTCTGGTCCACGTAAGTGGGCGTGGGTTCGAACCCCACTCCTGGCATTAGTTTTTTTATTACTAAAACAAATTTTCACGGAAATCCAATTTTTTTTTTAAATAGTTTCTTAGATTATTTATGATTTTTCTTCAATTTTGGTGAAATTACATTGGAGAACAATAAGAAGTCTTTTAAAATGAAAAGGTCCATTTGAAAATATAATCATAAAAACATTTAATTATCTCTTGTGTTAAAGTTCTCCTTAACATCGGTATTTCATATCTTTATGGATTAGATGGGTTTTTTCGTTTTTTTTCTTCTTATATTTGTACCGTCATTTGTGCTGTATTTTATATCCAACGATGCTAAAATACGAGGAGCGTTCAAATTTAACGTGGATTTTAATTTTTGTAAATTTCATTGTAGTAAAAATCTAAACATTCATTGTTGGATTGGCAACTACCGCCTGCCATGCAAAGGCATCACCACTCACCCGGTTGCCATGACAACCGATTGTTTGTTTAAACAAAATGGCGGATAGCGATATGTCGACCAAAGTGAAACAACGAATAATCATCAAATTTCTCCACAACGAATGTGTGAAAGCATCTGAAATTCATCAGAGACTTCAAAGACAATTCACCGAGTCATGTTTATCTCGATCGTCTTTGCTTGGTACCAAAAATTTGAAGGAGGACGAGAATTCACAGGCAATGAATCTCATAAGGCAAGGGCAGCAACTGCTGTCAATGATGGCATCATCGCACGAACAAATGAGCTGATAAGGGACAGCAGGCGGATTCATGTCCGAGAATTGGCTTCAATACTGAACATCAGCTCAGCCTGTGTGGAGACCATCATCTGTGCCAGATGGGTCCATAACAAAAACACCCGGGTGTAAATCTGTTCAATGCTGCTGCAGCGATATGACAGGGAAGGTGAACGATTCCTAAGGCGTGTAGTGACCACCGACGAGACATGGATTCATCACCATACTCCTGAAAGCAAGCGTGCGAGCATGGAGTGGCGGCACACCGACTCATCACAACCCAAGAAATTCAAGATGTCACCGGCGGCAACGAAAGTGATGACGACTGCATTATGGGACATTAAAGGTATCATTCATGTCGATTTTCTCGATGAATGTCGAACCCTACCTACTACAAAGACATTTTGAGGACGTCCCTGAAGCTGACACTAAGGAAAAAGCGACCAGGACTCCTTACCAGTGGTGTTTGTTTTCTGCAAGACAATGCCGGACCACACACAGCCAAACAGACTATGGACACACTGACGGAACTAAAATACAGCACAAATGACGGTAC
>JAHWFO010099790.1:0-13332 GCA_023313115.1 Rhysida immarginata
GGGTACATCAGGCTTCTTTTCTAGCTCAGTGTATTTCCCTTGGAATATGATTATGAAGGGTGAGATTATGGAAGCTATGCTTCAAGTTCCACTTGAATACTGATACACTACACTGTTCGATTGTCGATTGTCGCTCGCTCACACACACTAGAGTTCTCTCACTGTAAGGTGAAATGGAAGAGGTCACGTTCAATAGGTAGTAGGTAGAGTATCTCTGCGGGAGTGTCTCTGCCAGGAAAACTTGGCGCATAGCCAAGCTACGTGGATTAGGGGCTCTGCTTTATCAATGCGATTGTATTGTAGACCTTTATCATTGAGAGATAAAATAGTTAATAAAATTATTAAAAAGTTATTGCATGTTTGCTTGTTAAAAAAAAAATAAACGATCACATGTGTTTCATATTTACATGTTTAATTGTAAATTCTACTTTTAAATGAAATTTAAAAATTCAAAACTGCAAAAAAATATACCATTTAGACAAATTAGACAATATTTTTCCTAGATTCTAAACTATCTATATTTGGAATCGAAAAAAGGATTAAAAAATAATACAAATTTTTTTCAAAATGTCCATAGGTTATAATTAATCATTAAAATGTGTAATTAAAAATTTTACTTTCAAAAATGTTTCCAAGGATAAAATGAAAATAGTGGACTTTAAAATTTTTAAGCGCTTGGGTATTCCTCTATTTTCTTTTTAAATTATTATATTTGGAATTAATACCCACTTACTGGTGCAGTTTTTTATCATTTATATTTTATTATGAATCAGTTTATTTTTGATAAAAACATTTGTATTGTTTTCTGAACGAATCCAAATTTTAGAGACATTTTATAAGTTTTTAATATTTTTTATGAAAAAGGTTCAATTTTTTATCCTCATTAAAATTATATAAGGAAATTAAACTTTAAATATTATAATTTCTCGTTTTGATCTAAAAATCGACTAATAATATTTTGTATTTTCGTAAGGTATCTCTTCTTTGATTTTTAGCTTAGATCTTAACAATTGCAATTTTTCAAGATAACATTCACATTTACAAACATGGGAAATACTAATTTGAGCAAACGATTAGCGCTCCGTATTGACCTAAGCAAGTATTTAAATTATATTTTGAGAAACGTGTTAATTTAGAATAATCAAATATTTCTAAATGAATATTAATTTGTACTCAAGTCTGAGGAATTGAATTAGGAACTGACTATCAAATTAGCAATGATACCAGAGGATTCGGGTGCAAAATACAGTTTTTTGCAATGACTTTACGGCAGTTTTCACTTAGAAGACGGCAGTTTTCAATAACTTTAGCACAATTTCCATTTAGATTGAGGCAGATTTCACTTAGATTAAGGCAATTTTCATTAATATTACGGCAAATATTTACGAAGAAAATGTAATTTGTTTTAAAAAGGGGGAGAAAAAAAATACGCAAGTATTTCTTGACAATTCCCGTGTTATAAAAAACCATGTTGTAAGGTGCTAGCAAGTAGTTAACAAGGCGCTTTAACAAAGCGATGTAGAAAAATTATATTCTAGCAAATAAGAAGGGATTCATTTAAAATGATGGCAGAGATGAAATACATGTAAAACATATTATATGTTGGATCTTTAACAGAGCTGTAGAAATTATATTCTAGCAAATTATATTCTGTAGAATTATATATTGTTGCATCAGTTAAATAAACACTCCATTTGAAAACAAAGCAACATAAAATTTTCCGCCTTTACAAAACTTCGTTTCGAATCGAAGGGATTCCGCCTTTTCCATGAACCTTCTTTTCGTTTTACCACGGAGGAGATAACCGTGATGTTACATTTTACTGGTCATATACAATTCCGATAATACAGGAGGTCATGGAAAATTTTTAAAAACGTTAAAAATTACTGTCATTTTTTCTCATGACTGAAAATACATAACTTTACGTATTCTAAATTTAACCGTTTACGTCTCCTTACGTAATTGCTTGCTTGTGCGAGGCATACTGGGAACGAATCTGCCCTTATTCTATAGCGTTGTTACATGCCGACATTTCATAATCGTTTACTGTAGTATCGTATTTTTTTATTTATCATACAGTAAAAAATAAACACGTCGATTATTTAGTATATTCTTTGCCTTAATGTTTAAGAAAACTGCCGTTTTCTAAATGGAAACTGCCTTAATGGAATGAAAATTGCCTTAATCTACGTGAAATCTGCCTTAATCTAAATAAAATCTGCCTAAATCTAAATGAAAATTGTGCTAAAGTTATTGAAAATTGCCGTTTTCTAAACGCAAAGTGCCTTAATCCAAGTGAAAATTGCCTTAATCTAAATGAAAATTGCCGTAAAGTCATTGCAAAAAGCTGTAATATACAGGGTGTATCAAGTTCGATGGTAATAAAGTACCTAGTGTGATCCTTTGCGTGATTACAAACTTATTGGCAGTCGTCAGCCCTCTAGCAGCCAATGACTCAAGCTTCCAATATGGCCGCCGAAGGGGGGGAGGTGGACAGCAGTTGATACTTCACAGCATGACAGCTAGTGATGCAGAACTACTCTATATCCATCGCTGATATTTTAAATTATCGTGGATTGAATGCCAGTAATGAAAGAAAAAGGTGCTTGGTAGAGGGGGAAGCAGTTTTAAATGTTCAGCATATAGTATTTTGTTATTTAGGGAGAAACAGTATCGCATATTCGTCTTCAAAACACATAATATCCCTTGTGCTAAGGAGTAGCAGTGTTAGTTCCATCCCACATGAGATAAACCTAATTATCAACCCTTGCCAGGGTACTGATCATATAAAGGTACTAACCAAAACATTATAGCTCGCGCAAAGAAAGAAGGGGTCAATCAGATTCGTTCTCTTATCGACTGCACAGATCTAGCGATTAACGAACGATTTGGCAGACGAATCTTGCGATGAAGATATCGATCAATGCATTCAGCCACAGTCACAATCTCTGCAGTCTGATGCTTTTAGTCAAAAGCGTTCTTTTTAAAGGACACAAAATCACACAGAAAGAGAAAGATATCAGGAATCAACTGGTTAGTCTTGATTCTGATTGGTTGTCGCTCCCATCTTTAGCTGTGATACTATATTTTGGCTCCCTAAAATCTTCACCGTTACGTCATTTATGAACTTTCCGCACCAGCAGTTCGATTACAATTAAATCGGCTGCAATTGTTGAGATTAAACGACGTTTTCGACAGGTCTTCAGCAAACTTCTCGTGAAAATTTAACATTTGAGTTTTGAATATTTTGCATAAGGAACTTTAAGTTTGTAATTATGCAAACGATCACGCTAGGTACTTTATGATCACACTCTGTAAGTCATTAATGTTATGACTTCTTGCACGGGTTTTGCTTGTTTAGAAATAACAGAAAACAATGTAACATTGCATACAAAATTTTAGGGTTTTTTTGTTTTTTTTTTATTTATGCCACTCCTCTCCAGTGGAAAAAAAGAAATACATTAGAATTGTGATTGTTTTATTTGTTTTGTGTCATCAGCAATGACACATCAATATTTCTTAGAATTGCGTGCAACTTTAAAAATTCAATATTCTGAATTGTAAAGATACATCAAAATTGATTTTTTTAAATACAAAATATTAAAATACTTATAAAATATCTCTAAAATTTGGATTCGATCAGAAAACAATAAAAATATTTCCAAGATGTTTTTATCAAAAATAAATTGATTCATAATAAAAATGTAAATGATACAAAACACTACCAGTAAATGTGTATTAATTCCAAATATAATAATTTAAAAAATAGAGGAATGCCCAAGCGATTAAAAATTTAAATTTCCACGATTTTCAATTCATCCTTGAAAAAAATTTTTAAAGTAAAATTTTTAATAACACATTTTAATGATTGATGATAATTCTAGTAAATCAAAATTATACAAAAAAGTATAACTGGGGCAATTGTCCACAATTGAAACTAAGAATAAAGCGGTATGTAGATAATCGTAATTAAGTGTAAAGAAGGGCTCTTTTACCACAACAAAAGTAATAAAGAAAATAACAAAAACAAAAATAACAGAAAAATACAATCTGGAAGCGCTTTTCGAGAGCAAAGCTTTCATCATTCGGCAGGAACCAAGGAGAACACGTGGAAAACCCAAAGTGAACTGATTAGAAATGACAATCGAACAGTGTAGTGTATCGGTATTCGTGTGGAACTTGAAGCATAGCTTCCATAATCTCACCCTTCATAATCATATTCCAAGGGAAATACACTGAACTAGAAAAGAAGCCTGATGTACCCACAAAGGTCATCCAAAGTATGAAAGAAAATTGCCTCCTCTTGGTGGAGGAAAATTTGATTGACGATTGTCTGAAGTAGGAGTATATTACATAGTAAGCCACAGAAAAAACGAAAGAATTTATGAAACCCAGTAATCTGGGAAGATGACATTATCAATGTCATCAAAATTGACATCAAAGATATGTCTTGGATTACGATGCCTTTTTCTATGTAGAGAATGTTTTAGAATGCCAGAGACTAGATCATTATCATGATTTGCCATAATAGGTTTTCATGAGCTCTTGAACATATTTCCCGACATGGGTCATATCGAAATCATTATGAATGGAGTAATTGCGAGCAATTCTCCTATCTAATTGTGCAATAGTCCTTAGGGTACTGTCCTGATTAGAAACCGAAGAAAGCGGTTTATATAGCGAGAGAAATACAAGGCAGACCATTAATAGAAAAGAAATAAAAACAATATTATTGGTTGGCTAATTGAGACCACCACTGAATTATTGGGGAATCACCAATAGGGCCTAAGTCGGAATTTAATTAGGTGTTGTTCTTGGATTTATGGATAGCCATGCTCTCGAAAGCATCTAGCAAGTGTTTTTTATTGATAGATTGTAACAGTTTTAAGTTGTCGATGGAAAAATCGTGACCAGTCTCTATTGAATGTTTGGCTATGGCTGATTGACTGCATCTACCTAATCTTCTGTGGTCGAGGTGTTCCTTGAATCTAGTGGATAAACTGAGTTTGGTCTGACCTTTGTATTGCTTAGGACATTGCGAACAATGGATGACATAGACGCCTGATTTTTGTATATCTGGTACCTTATCTTTGGGGTTGCCCAGCAAGTTTTGTATTTGGTTGGGGTTGCTGAAAGAAAGAGAAATGTTATATTGTTTGAAAATGGAATTTAAATTTTTAATAAGCTCAAAGACATTCTTGTCAAGAATAAGAGCGATGAATGCATAGCATTAACTAAACTTTGTGTTAATAATAACGTCTTCCAATTCAACAATCAGTTTTATAAAATGATAGGTGGTACACCGATGGGATCATGTCTCAGGCCTATTCTTGCTGAAGTTTCCTAAGAAGTTTTGAAGACATTCTTAAAGATTCTAATTTTTACTTTCCCGACACCTGGTTCCGTTACGCAGACGATGTTTTCACAGTTTTTGACACGACCTCATGTGACGTTAATGCATTCATTAATCACATTAATAGTTTCTTCCCTTCTATCAAGTTTACTTGTGAAGTTGAAGAAAACAAACTACCGTTCTTGGATTTAGTGATAATTAGGAATAATCATTCCCTGTATTTTGACATTCATAGGAAACCCTCCAATCACCTTAACTACATTCCCATCGATTCAAGCCATCCTTGGGCCCAAAAAGTTTCAGCTTTTATTTTCATGTTGGATAAGGCACTCAATATCCCATTAAACAATACTTCATTCAAAAAAGAGATTGATTTGATTAAAAAAATAGCCGAGAAAAACGGGTACAACTCGAAAATGATTGACGATGTTTTGAGGAAGAGGAAGTTCAAAAAATTTCTGTCAGACATAACCACTCTACACCCCATCAAAGATAAGAATAGAACCATATCCGTTCCTTACAATGAACTGCTTATTAAAAATTTAAATTCAATTTTCAAACAATGCTGGGCAACCCCAAAGATAAGGTACCAGATATACAAAAGTCAGGCATCTATGTCATCCATTGTTCGCAATGTCCTAATGTCACGCCAACAGATGGCGCTAGGTGTGCAAAAGCAATCTGATGGCGTGACGCAAGCGAGCGAACCGAAATCGAACCCGAGCAAACAAAAGAGTAAGCGCCGCGTGGACCCTAAATCACCGTGCGTGGATGGACTAGTCCAGAATCGCGTGAGCGGTGATTCTTCTTGTTCATTGGTTATGAATAATTGTTTAGCTAATGAGCTGATTAAGGGTGAATATAGGGAGCCCATGAAGCAAGCTGAAGGGAGTTAGAGGTTCTTGCCAGGTCATAGGTTCTTCAGTGTCAGTGCTTCGAACTCGTGTAAGTGACTGTATTCTTGGACTTAGGTTTATTCACGCCGCATCTAGTCATCTTCAACGCGCACGTGAATAAACCTTGTGACTTTTGTGACCCTCCCCCCGGTAACCCCGGGGGAGGATTCACCCCCCCCCCCCGAACTCTTTGTGACTCTTATTATTCACCATGGAAAACATGGTGAATATGGTTGCCGACGGGCCTTTATCCGTCGGCATGTTCATGAAGGAGTTATACTCCAAGACGAGTATACCTCCTGTTCTCCCGTCTGGCGATCCCGCTGTCTTAGTCTTACAGAGACTCACCCCGACTGAGTCGAGGATGCTCTGTAGGCAGCGTAATGTGGCAGACCGTATCGTGTCTGCCGATACTATCAAGGTTGGGCAGACCACCGTCCACTTGAGTTATGCTGAACCCGGATATTTACCAGTCTGCATCCGGGGAGCATCACCGCTGATGACTGAGAAATATCTCAGAGGATTCATCTCGGACTATGATGTGGTGCATAGGATTTCGTATCCTCAGCACCCAGATTCTCCGCTTCAACGAACAGGAGACATCATAGTCTACATGGACTTAAACAGAGACATTCCTAAGGATGTTGTAATGCGCGGAGATAAAGTCTCCGTGACTTACAAAGGTCAAAGGCAGTGCTGCTGGTACTGCAAGAAGACGGCCTACGTCAGGAAAGACTGTCCTCTCTTGGTGAAATGTACCTACTGCAACAAAGTAGTTAATAAATTTCACCAGTGCCCGGAGAGGACGCTTGCATCGTCAGCAGCTCCATCTTCACCTAAAGGAGTGTCTCCCCAGCAATCACCGATGATGACATCACCGGCCAAGTCAACAGAGCCGAGCAGAGCCACGTCGCCTTCGCGCCCACCTCGAAGGCAGCGTATGACGCCATCTCCGCCGCCTATGGAGTCCAGGAAGGAGATGCCACCGCCTCCAGCGCCACTATCTGACAAACCGAGGGAGGAGATTCCACACACTACTCCCCCATCGAAGATCTCAGATGGCGCCCCCTTCCCTGAGCCATCAAGCGACATCTCGATGGTTGAGGAGGTGAGCTCTGCAGAAGATGATGTGGACGTATCAGCGTTATCCGAATCGATCTTCCCAGAGGAGGATTTTCCATCTCTTCCTCCGCCGGCGAAGACATCGGCTACGCAGCCACTTCGGATTGCTTGTGCGCCCACTTCAGCTTCAGTGTCATCATCTGCTGGGAATATGAAGTCATCAGCATCAGCACAGCGGGATGTGCCTGCGATGTCATCCAAATCTCGCAGGCACAAAACCAGACGGCATCACAGCAGAAGGAACGGCGTTGCTGCTTCTTCTACCGAGCGAGACAGCTGCGAGAGCCTTCATCGCAGCACTTCTTCTTCTTCCTCGTTTCGTTCTCCGAGGCGGAAGTCGACGGAGCATCCACCATCATCTGTGAAGCTCCAGCCTCCTTCGGAAAAGTGTCAAGAACCAGCAACGTGATTCCACAATGAAGGTCATCTCACTGAACGTGCGTTCCCTGGGTTCGTCTTTTAAGCAATCGGTTTTGTCGACGTTTATTACCCTGTACAGGCCGAACATACTTGTGCTTCAAGAAGTGATACTTGATCCTGCACAAGTATGGTACGATCTGCCCGGCCTTCGCAGACAATTCCCTCGTGGACAATTTTTTATTAACTCTTCGTCACCGTTTGGGCAAGGGGTTGCAACTATCATCTTCAACCCCTCCATTCAGGTGTCGAATTATTTGTGCGACAGCGAGTGCAGGGTAATATCTTTCGTTTCGATTGCTTAACGTGTATGCTCCGTGCACGAGTGCAGAGAAACGTGATTTTTTCAACGACCTACAAGTTTATCTGTGTTCATCATTTCCTGTAGTGATTGCTGGTGATTTTAACTGTCATCCAGACGCCAACAACATCTTTTCGTCTGGACATGTGCATCGCCTGTGCCAGCAAAATGCATTGTTTGATCTATGGCCTGTTAATTCTCGTGGTGATCTCAGTGGGTTCACATTTCATCGAGGACCCACTGTGGCATCGCGACTTGATCTTTTTTTGGTCGACAATGTGTTTGCTGGTGCAGCTGGAACAATGGAGGTTATTCCTTGTGCCTTTTCCGACCATAGTGCCATCTTGTGGTCGTGGGATCCTCCATTTGTTTCTCCGGCAATTGCTGCAGATCGAGTCACCAATAAGAACTGGTTTCTAAACGTTTCTCTGCTCGACAATGAAGAGCATCGGGGAATGTTCGTTCAGTTTGTGGAAAAACATCTCCACAATGTGCCTCCTACGCTTGAATCGTGGTTGAACTTAAAAACTAAAATCAAAATTTTTTTTCGGAAGATTGGATTAGACGCAGCCAGACGTCGTCATCGTTACCCCCTCATGCTTCAAGAAATTTTGCGACTCCTCCGTTGTTCCACCCCTAAGGAGGAGTTTCAGGCTGAAATTCAACAGGTGAAAAGTGAAATAAACGCTCTAATGATCCGGAAAGCTGCCGGCGCTGCACTCAGAGCCAAACTTACCTGGGCAGCTGACGTCCGGCACATGTCATCGGCAGCCTTCACTGAGGAGAGGCGTCGGGCTAACAATAAACATTGCCATCGTTTATTGGTGGAAGGTGAGGAAGTGAAATCTGATGCCGACATCTTATCAGCCTTTCACTCTCACTTTTCATCATTTTTTAGCCATCCAATCATTCCGTCCGACACCACGAAACAGTGGATAGAGGCATTAAGACCTTTTTCTGTGGAATCCGATTCGTTCATAACACGTCCCTTCACCGAAGATGAAGTCAAGAAGTTTCTCTCGGCTGACGGCCGTCATCAGTCCAGCCCGGGCTTAGATGGCATACCTTACTCCTTCTTTAATTCGTCGTGGAAACTTCTTGGGCCTTTCCTGGTACGAGTCTTCAACTCAATCATCCAAGACCCGTCTTCCATCACACAGGAATTTACTGTAGGGAAAATCATCCTTCTCCCTAAATGCCCGGATCCAAAACTCGTGACCCAGTGGAGACCGATTACTTTACTCAACATGGACTACAAAATCTTCACTGGGGTGTTCCAGCAACGGCTTAAGCTCATCGCCGACGAGTTTTTCGATCCGGGTCAATCCTGCTCAATACCATCACGCAGGATGTCTGACAACCTTATAACTATTCGGTGTGTAATGGAAGAAGTGCAAGTGCGTCAACAAACTCTTGCAGTGTTAAGTCTCGACCAGGAAAAAGCTTTTGACAAGGTGAATCACGAGTTTTTATTCCAAGTGTTTCACCACCTTCATCTTCGGACTTTTGCTGTGATCATTTCTTCACTGTATGCATCGGCCACATCATGTGTGGCGGTTAATGGCTCCACATCGTCTACATTCGAACTCTTAAAAAGTGTCAGGCAGGGGTGTCCTTTGTCGCCTCTTCTGTACATCTTCTATTTGGAGCCATTACTCCAGTTCTTGAACCGCTACCCGGAGGTCAGGGGATATGAGTTACCAGCTGCGTCCATTAACATCAGGACATTAGCTTATGCAGATGACGTCGTGTTGTTTGCTTCTGATTCATATTCCTTGAGCATTTACAAAGAAACCTTCGATCTCTTCAGTACTTCGACGGGGAGTACCATCAACCTCGTCAAGTCGAAGGGAATTGCGATTGGGAAATGGACGATCGACAAGCTCTAGTCATTCCCAATAACATGGTGTGGTCAGATCACAGTGCTTGGATTTATATTTTCTTTTCTACCGGACATTGACTCTATTCATTGGCAGCAAGTGGTGGATAAGTGTATTGCCCGCCTTGACAGGAATTTTTGCTTTTCTACGTCAATGCTTGTCAAGGTGCGGTTTGTGCAAACCCACATCTTATCGTTATTGTCATGTAAGTGCCTATTCACTTTACCACCAACAAACATGCTCCACAAAGTTCGCAGTGCTATGGTTAATTGTGTGTGGGGGAGGTGTGTTCAGCGTCATCCTGTTCGGGCAGGGTTTCTTTTCGCTCCCTTTGAAAGGGGAGGGTTAGGCCTGCCCGAGATCCGGCGATACCTCATTGCAGCAAGGCTTGCTGCAATGATTCGGGTTTTTCTCTTCCCCCCACCTTTGTGGGCGAAATTTGTGTTTATATATCTACGTGTGTTCTTCAAAGTGAATAGGATACCGTTGCCACCCTTGCTGCCAATAACTATTAATATACGTCACCCGAAGATATACCATCTGTTCCAAGGGGACTTAGTGACAATCTTACCAGCGTTGCGCAATGTAGACTACCAAGATTGGGGTCACTTGCGTCTGTCTTGGTTCTTCCAGCAGTCTGACCAGGGTGAGTCCACCGACATCTTTCGCCTCTGCCCAGATTATCCCTGGTCAGCCTTCTTAAAGGCATTGAAATCTGTTGCCTTCGACGGAACCATGTTCTCCATCCAATGGCGGTTGCTCCACTACGGATTTTACTCCCTCCAACGTCTTCATCTATGGAGGGTGGTCAGATCTGCTGGTTGTCTACATTGTGGCATCATACAGACAATTGAACATATATTCTTCGAGTGCTCGTTCGCCAAATCCATCTGGAATCGTTTGTGTCAACATTATGGTTTACCTAAGTTCTCCTACTCATTTCTGCGATTCCTGATGGATGATTCCACTGGTGATTCTTTAAACTTGGATATAGCAGTACCAATCATGTTCTTCAACAAAGAACTTTGGTCAGCAAGAGTAGACAGAGCGAGGGGGACTTTTTCCACATCGTCATCTACGTGGAAAAAAGGCTCTTCACATCTGCGGTCCTTCCTCCTCTTAGAGTGGTATCGGCTAGGTCCTCTGGTTTTTAAAAGGCGTTACGCTACATCTAAACGCCTTTGTGAGGTCATCGGAGGGGACCATAATAAAAATTATGCTCACCTATATACGTTCCCATCAGACTTCCGATGACCTACTGGTGGAATAACGAGCCTCGAAACTGAGGCGTTTATTAAAGCGTCGAAGCCTATGATAGGCTTCACGATCACAACGCTTTATGCATGTGCGCCTGAGCACCCTGCCATAAGATCAATTTAACGGTGTTCACTGGAGCAAATAATCCATCTGCTCCAGCTCCAACAGCAAATTGACGACTGCGACCGATGTTGGAAAGACGTGATTCCCTTGAGCAGCACCGAGGCGACCAGCGACCAAGTTCCGTGGAAATTTCCAAAGAAGCGTCGGTGGCGTGGAGGCTCGGGACTCAGCGTCTCGAGAACGCAGTCTGGGCAAAGAACTTTAATGCGCGCTTTTCTTCATAATGGAGATACTCGATTCGTCGCCGAGGCAGATGAGGAAAACGAGGAGCGTCAACAGCGAAGCCAGAATACCTTCTCTCGCCGGGACGAAGCCGAGGCTAGATTGCATGCGAGGACAGTGACGAATCCTCTTGGCAGTGAGCGGCACTGGAGCCCCCGAGAGTTGACAAGGAGACGGATTCATAGGCAAGTGACTGTTGAACAAAATCTCTCGAATAACATTAGAATTATTGAAAATAATGATTCGAAACTTATTTATTCCGCCAACAATTTTTCGTCGGATTTTGCTTGCAATACTAAACAAGCTAGCAAAGCCATTCATGGTTTTTCACATAAGAACATAGACTTTAAGAATATATGTGCTAATTCTGCAGTTCGCATTTTTAGTTTGGATTATTTAAAGGACTCCTATTCTGCTTCCGAGACGAATTCGACCGAAGTGAAGGAAGGGTCATTGACCGGGACTCTCCTTCCTGTGTTCGAGACCGTGACGTCTACGCTGAGGAGCGAGATCGCCGCGACGGACTTCGTGAATTCAGAGGAGCCGATTTCGATATATTTGCCCGGAGAGGATCCTTATGTTTCAGCGGATGCGCATGAATGGAGAAGTTTCGACAAAGTGAGTATCAGTGAACCAGTCGAACCACGTACGGAGTTGTTAGGAACGTATGCTACTGTCCGGAGGGATTTCCCGCCGACTCGTCTGCCCCCACCGAGCCCGGCAAGCCACGACGGAGCGAAGACAGCCATTTCGTTGCCGCCTGCTTGGCTGCTCTCCAATGTTCGAGCGGTAGTATAAAAATTTGTTCACATATACTCTGTAACTGGACTGGCCTTACTTGTCAGTGGTCGACTTATATTCGATCCCTTAGTTAAGCTCTTGGTTAGTTAAAGATTGTTCGGCACTTTGCTAATCTTTTTTTTTTTATTTCTTTGAGCAGGAGGGGTCCTTGCGTCGACTTACCTTTTATGGTTGCCGCTTCCCTGTTGCGGTACCACGGTTCGATTGGGTTCGCTGCTCCCTGGGATTCATCGACGACAGTTTCGTTCCCATTATCAATAAAGGCGGAAGGAAGATTTATTAGCCAATTATCATGTTAATACTCTGCATTATCAATTGTAATTTGCAAAGACTTACAATTATTTTTCCAGTTCAATTGTACACAAATTGTAACTTAAGTATTTAATTAAACTTATGTCTATTACGTTTGTGTTCCCCCCTCCTTTCTCTAACACGACTTTTAAAACCTCTGGGTATAAGAAGGTTAATTAAGGTTATTAATCAAAGGTAATTAAAAGTACGTGATACCTAAGCAATACACAGGTCAGACCAAACGCAGTTTATCCACCAGATTCAAGGAACACCTCGACCACAGAAGATTCGGTAGATGCAGTCAATCAGCCATAGCCAAACATTCAATAGAGACGGGTCACGATTTTTCCATCGACAACTTAAAACTGTTACAATCTATCAATAAAAAACACTTGCTAGATGCTTTCGAGAGCATTGCTATCCATAAATCCAAGAACAACACGTTATTAGGCCCTATTGGTGATTCCCCGATAATTCAGTGTTGGTCTCAATTAGCCGACCAATAATATTGTTCTTATTTCTTTTCTATTATTGGTTTGCCTTGTATTTCTTTCGCTATATAAACCGCTTTCTGCGGGTTTTTTTACGCAGATGACACTGCAATACTGATCTGTGCTCGTCAAACCAGCCGTAGTAGTCTCGCGGCTGCAGAAGGCTCTAAAGGAGTGT
>JAHWFO010099797.1:0-19304 GCA_023313115.1 Rhysida immarginata
AATCAACGTCGACAAATAATTCCCGCAAAACAATTTCGTCATGTCGCGGTCGGACATCTCGGTCAAGATAATGGTACGAGAGAAAAGAGAGGAGGGGGGAGGGCAAAGGGGAAGAGAAAGGCAGATTTGTAACGCCAAAACTGGCCGTTACAGTCCTCCCTCACTCGACGAAGAACCTTTGGGAAAGGTTCTGATAACGACGACTTCTTTTAGTCTAATAATGACAGCGATCCCAAAACTTCGAAGAGTGCGCTAAGGAGAGCGCGGGTTTCCCTTTTTTTACAATCAGGGGAGGGAAACAGTAACCCCTTGGCCACTGACGTAATCTAAAAGAGTCCAATTCGTCGTTACAAAAACAAATTACTTTCTGCTAATTACTTTAATTTGACAAAATTACAACTGGTATCCTCATCAATTCAGAAGGATACAAATTGGCTAATCAGTCAAAGTCCTCATCGATTCGGTAGGACTAAATCTAATTCTTGTACCTTTTCTAGTCTTTTGTTCGTTTTCTCTCTTAAAACAAAATTTCTCGTAGAAAACATCTTCAGGAGGAAGAATCATTTCTTTGAAAACTCCATTATAACCTTCCAAAAGGGTTAACAGACCTTTTCTAAATTTTCTTTAACAAAGAACGTGCTGCTTTCAACCAACCAACCCTAACCCAATAATAAAATACTGAAAATTAGAAACACAACCCTTAAACCAAGACACACCAACTTTTTTAATAGCCTAATAGTTTCCCCAAAGAAGTTCCAACTGGTTTTCTCTAACCTTAACAAGGATCAAGCTTCTTCAGGTAACCAACGTAGACCACAAGAAATGTTGGAGAGAAATTTCGGGAGGTAGGATTCAAAAAAAGAAAAACCTACTCAATCTAAAGTGGGGAGAAGGATGCCGATCGACTCTCCGCCAGGTCAACATTCCACTGGCTTCTCTGGCCTTGACAGGAAAGTACCAAGCGCTAGCGTCGACAGAACGACCAATCCCAGAACAAGAAATTTAGGGACTCCTAAATAAAAATCCATTCCCCAAGACAAATTCAACAAATCATTGTAAGTTGGAAAACAGACACGTCTAGTTTTCACAAAGAAAGAATCGGAATTCTTCTCCTCTGACTCCATTGTTGCCGGCAAATTCAGGACCATTTCCGGGGTTTCCTAGACCGACGTTTTCCATGACAAATTCTACTAATGTTTTGTTTCCCGGCTAATGCTAATGTGAGAAAAAAGAAGAAAAGACCCTCTGTAACAGGCAAAAATACGTGAGGTTATTCTTCTTGGTTGACGCAACGCTCTCCCGTACAGAAGTCTTCCTAAACAGGGAACAAACAAAACAACGAAATCATTAACAAGGATCCAGTTAGAAATGCATATATTATTCAAATGTAAATAATCTTCAATACTTCTCTTCTCCTTTAGCTTTCAAGAATAAAAGAGAAAAAAAAACAAAAAAAAAAACAACGTAGACGATTTGTTTATCGTGTTTGGGTATAAATTAGAATTCTCCTAGACAACTATGTCTGACAAAATAGCCGGGGCTTTATTGTAAAATTTCTTTCACTGTTGAAATTTACAATTATATCGAGAAATCATTCTACAAAGTAAGATACTACGATTACAGTGTCTCTACACCGATGTGTCATTAGACATTCTTTTCTCAGAACATGGAAATACATGTATAACGGACGAGTCTTCTTTCTTTACTTACAACTCTTAGGCTTTACGTTTCCTGACTGCATTAGTCTTTCGCCGCCGGGCGTTCAGGAAGAAAAAAAAAATATATTTTTACATACAGTTTAAAAAAAAAGGAAAATCCTTCAACAACATTAATAATCAAAACTTCAGAGTCTAAAGGATCCACGAGATCATTCCATACGTAGATTAGATAAAATAGGTAAAAGTCTTTCTTATCATTTTTGTATTCTTCTTACACAAATTGTTCATCATGCATTAAAATCCTTTTATTTTCAGATTCGGACAAGACATTCTTTAGAGGTCGCAGGTAAGTTTCAAAAAAATATCTCTATGATCTTCCCTCAACACAGTACTTATTGTGTACGTTCATTATTTTCAAAATCCAATCGCTAAGGTTTATCTTATCTCTTTATTACAGTTTACAACAAGGCGTGGATAAGGTCTTAATTTACTGTCTTAACCTGATACATAATGAAGTTCATTCGTGCGTATTATCAACACCTTTCTCATATTTCTCTTCTAGCATTTATATCTTTCAACGAGTCAACCAATTGTGGTAATCGCGTTAATTCGTTATAGTTCTTACACAAGTCCTTCAAGAACTTCTGGAGAAGCAGGAATTAAGCAACAGTAAGGAGGGATAAGGAAGTACTAATGCTAATCTAAAAATAACGAGGTAAGGGAGGGGAAGACCCAAATCCGAAATGAGGACATGAATTTGAGCGGGTTAGTGGGGGTGCTTACTGCGCTAAAATAAGTCTTACGTAACCAACAGTATTTTTTCGATCGTCTTCATGGCTTTCTTTAAGTTGCATGTTTCTACAACAGAACATGACTGCCTTCGGAATGAAGTGGACGGGTGCTGAGGCCCATTGGAAGTCTAATTTCGCAATTATAAGCTTCAATTATTCTGCAAGAGAATATAAACAAAAGAATAAAGAAAAGCAGATTTCCAAGCATATGGCCCGAATACTGCGCTTAATACCGGAAAATCTTAGGGGCAATCTCCTTTCGATATTATCTAGAATCCATCAGTCGTCTGCATTCTTGTAACGTTCCCGTTTGACGAACATCGGTATCTGCGAGTAAATTATGTCGCTAAATTCTCTATCGTCTCCAACTCTGGTAGGTTTCCGTAACATCGCCGAAAGAAGGAACGGAACGCGTAGAAGGCAAAGTCGTCCTTTGCAGGCCATTCCCCACGGAGTTTTCCATCTTACTCCGACTTGTTTGATGGCCGCCATCGTTCTACTCTTCTGTTTTTATTATATCTATTATGTCTTTTTTTAACGACGCGAAGCTCGTATAATAAATCCCTTTTGTTGGCGAACATTGTTGATCTCGACCATTGTTTACTCTTCTCCGCAACAGAAGGACCATCTATAATCAACGTCGACAAATAATTCCCGCAAAACAATTTCGTCATGTCGCCGTCGGACATCTTGGTCAAGATAATGGTACGAGAGAAAAGAGAGGAGGTGGGGGGGCAAAGGGGAAGAGAAAGACAGATTTGTAACGCCAAAACTGGCCGTTACAACAATACAACTGCGACATCCTGAAATGTATGTAATGCGTATGCACAGGATGCCTTGTTAACATGAAAAGTTCAGTTTTGGTTTTCAAAATTCCTAGATGGAGATGAATCCGTCAAAGATAACATCCGCTGAAGGCATATTGCAGCTAATCCATGCCAAACCTGACATGCATTAGCACAGTGACAGAGGGAACTGTGCATAATCATTTTCGCATACAGGGAAAAGTTAAAATATTGGATAAATGGATCCTCCATCAGAGCCCGCTCTAGCTTTCATGTCGCCCCGGACGCATATTACCGACTTTTACATTGCTAGAGTTTATTAAGAGTCTTATGCGTTCTCCTATGATGTCAGAAGCGGTGTGTTATGGATAACTAGCCTTGAAAACGTCATCCGCAGTATGAGTTAATAATATTTTTACCTTTAATTTTATCGGTTTTTGAAACCAATGTCTGTTTTTTATCGCAAAATAAATTTGCTTCGTTTTTTTATATCGTAAAATAAAATTATCGAACATGATTTTACTTCAACGGCATTGATGAATTTCGCGTTCTGTTTATTATTCGTTCAATGCTTGAGAATATGCTTTTAAGAGACCTTTTTTAATCGAAAAAAGTATCCAAAATTTCATTTTTATGAACTTTAGCAATATAAAGATGGGTAATATGCGCTCCGGACAAAAAGACAAATTGCCCCCTTTAAATATATACTTTTTAAAAATATACTGGGTATCCCAACAGTACACGTCCAAAATGAAAAACTGAGTAAAGGAGCTTAGAACTTATGAGAATCATCCCCATGTACCTACCCATGTATGTATCCGAAATGTTATTATTATGGAGATATTAACGATTTTGTGATTTTGTCAGTAACCTTACCTTATTCCATTAAAATGTGTGTTTTCGGGAATGTACCGGGTGGGCAAGAAATAACGTGAGGTGAGAAATAATGTTCAGAGCTCGCTAGCAGGAATTCTATTAGGCCAAATGCAGTACATTTTGGTGTATATATTTAGTGAAACATGCAGTTTTGATTTCTGCAAAAAAAAAAAAAAGTACCAAAAGTCGCCATAGGGGGCGCTTATTTCAAGCAAACAATGAATACCTAATTGTCAAATGAACAAATACAGTACAAACCAACTTTAGTAACAACATTAAACAATGTTTTATTTTTAATTACAAATGTGTTTCAATATGATCACCAGTGTGCTGTTCCGATAGCTGCATGCAGTACACGACATTTTCTACGGCAGCTCGCAGCATATATGCATTAATTAGTCTGATATGTAACGTTATTTGATCCTTTAAGGTTGAGAGGTCAGGAACATGTGCTTGATACACAAGGCTTTTCAAATATCCCCATAACCAAAAATCACAAGGGTTGAGATCAGGCGACCTGGGTGGCCATACCATGGGAAATGCACGACTAATTATTCTGTTGTCTGAAAAACGTTCTCGCAAGATCTGCTGCACCTGACATCCGATGTGCGGTGGCGCACCATCCTGCATAAAAATGGTAGAATCCCTTTTCCTGCAATCGTGGTATCACAAAATTCTGAAGTATATCGGCATACCTGGCAGAATTGACAGAACAAGTCACCGGTCCACGGGGACGGATTTCTTCAAAAAAGTACGGGCCAATGATGAAAGAAGCAGTAAAGCCGCACGATACTGTTAGTTTCGGTGAATGCATAGGATTTGGCAGACAAACTTGTGGATTTGATGCAGCCCAAATACGGCAGTTGTGGGTATTGATATCACCATTCAAATAAAAATGTGCCTCATTTGCCATGGCCATGCATCATCCACTTCCATACATGCTAAAAATCTCAACGAAAAGTCAGTTCGGGTACGTTCATCTCCAGGAAGCAATTGTTGAACCAGTGTGAGTTTATAGGGATAAAATGTCAATATCTTATGCAATATTGTCCTCACCGTCGAATATGGGATATCTGTTTGGCATGCTATTGCGTGTGCACTGCTGGTAACCTGCACAGTAGTCGTCATCTGTTCCACAACAGCAGTTGCAACTTCTTCAACGTGTTGCTGCCTGATTCGTTTGCGTCCCCGGCCTGGTTGCACTCCTAGAGTTCCGGTAGATTCAAACCGTTCAATCATTTTCCGTAAGTTAGTTATGCTCATCGGTCCTCTTCGTAACGTTTTCAATCGCCGGAATTCACGAAGGGCAGGACTTGCATTGTCACTCTTCTGATAAAACAACTTGACTAATAACGCCCGGTCAGGCAGAGTAAGCGCCATCGTCAGGCCATTCGTTCATGAATGATGGGAAATCCTCAGCCTTGCCTTTTATTGTCATGATTGCTCAACACGGAACGTGCTTATGCAAATGTATTCATTGTTTTCTTGAAATGAGCGCCCCCTATGGCGAGTTTTGGTACTATTTTTTTTTTTTGCAGAAATCGAAACTGCATGTTCTACTAAGTATATACACCAAAATGTACTGCATTTGCCCTAATAGAATTCCCGCTAGCGAGCTCTGAACACCTCACGTTATTTCTGTCCACCCGGTATGTCGTTTTCAGGAATTTGCTCAATTGAATTATATTCTTTGGGCAATGTAATATTCAATTTCAGAAAATGGACGAACTGCATTTTTTCGCAAATCAAAGTTCAAGTAGGAAGTTCTGAGTTATTGTGAAGTTTCAGAAAGATTTGATGATGAATCTAAACAAAATAAATCAGGTCAGGAGCACTGATAGGTATTTAATAGACTGTTAGAAAAAAAACAGTACATGTAATAGGTTTAAAAAAGCATGCAATTTTAAAGGTAAAAATAGGAGTTTCATAGTAAAATTGATATTTCCTCTGGGAACAGCTAAATCATCTTAAAGGTTTCTACAGGTGGAAAACATGTCATTACAATAAGTGTTCGAAGTGTCTGCCACCAACTTCTACACACACTGGCCAATGAATTAGAAACCCGTGATGAAATACTGTACTGATATGTAAAGCGCGGTCACAGGTCAGAAACGATTGAGATATGCAAATGACTGCAAGCATGTGAGATACATGCTCAGTCCAAGTTGCAAGTACAGGGAGGGAACCAGGGTTGCCAACTTTCCGGTGGATATTGTTATAATACAAGCTAAACAATGCACAAATGTCATAATTATTACATGGTTGGCAAAGCTGGTAGGAACAAGCTGCAGCTGCTCATGTTGAGCAAAATGGAGAAAAAGCAGACCTGTCTGAGTTCCAAAAAAGAGTTTTTGTGGGAGCCCGTCTAGCTGGAGCTACGATTTCCAGGACACTACAACTGACTGGTATCTCAAAAGTCAGGTCTCCAAGGTGTTCAATGCATGGAAACGGATTCCACAAGTGTTGTCGAAACGGCAGAATTGTGGATCAAAAGCAGTCAACACAGACAGGGACCGACGTCGTCTGAGACGGATTGTGCGGCAAAACGGAAGGTCTGCTGTGGAGCAACTGACGGCAGACTTCAATGAAGGATCATCGCAACCCATCTCCTTCAGAACAATGCGCTGAGAGTTGAAGCGAATAGGGATGGGAAGTCGCATGCCAGTGAGGAAGCCCCAGGTGTCAGCAACAAACCGGAAAGTTCTCCTGCAGTGGTGTAAAGAATGGTGTGACTGGACAGTAGACGACTGGAAAAAAGTGATGTGGTCGGACGAGTCACGTTACACCGATGGCCGACAGAGAATTTGGCGGCAGCCCCATGAAGTGATGGACGCCTCATGTGTTGTGAACACAGTTCAAGCTGCAGGAGGAGGCATCTTGATATGGGCCATGTTTTATTGGTATGGCAAGGGTCCCCTGATATTCCTGGACCGTCGGGTGAAAGCGAAAGACTACCTGAACATAATTGCAGATCAAGGCCATCCTGCAATGGTGGATTTGTACCCAAATGGTGAAGCGTTCTTCATGGACGATTCGTTGGTTTGGTTTGTTTAGTATTAACGTCCTTTTCAACTGCTGTGGTCATTTCAGGACGGCGTTATAGGGGCCGCAAATTTTGCCTCACAAGGGTTCTTTAATGTGCAGCCTGCAAACGACTACATGGGACCAACGGCTTTACTTCCCCTCCGAAGGAAGTGCGTGATCTCAGGAATTCCCCCTGAAAAATCCTCGTCGTCCTAGGCCAGGATCGAACTCGCGTACTCGGGCATCAAAAGCGATCACGCAACCGCTGAGCCACCTAGGCCGATTCTTCATATACGACAATGTTACTGTCCATCGAGCAAGAATTGTTCAGGAGTAGTTTCTTGAACATGACACCGAGTTGCAACATCTGCCGTGGCCAGAGCAAAGTCCGGATATGAATCCGATTGAGAATGTTTAGGATATGTTGAATAGAGACATTCGTCGAAGGCTCCGCTTCCGTCTACTCTGCAGGACCTGAATGTCTCTCTGACGAATGCATGGTCTGCGATTACCTTACCTGCATTGTAACACCTTGTAGAGTCCATCTCAAACCACGTATGTTCTGTAATTACAGCCAAAGGAGGGTCAATACCATATTGAACGAAGGTTTTTAATTAATTGGCCTGTGTGTGTATATCTTCGAAGGGCTATCGACAAAATCACAAGATTGTTAATATCGTTAATAGAATCATAAGAGTAATTTTTAAGATAACTTACATGGGGGTGATTCTCATAGGTATTGAGGTCCTTTACTCAATTTTTCATTTGCGATGTGTACTGTTGGGACACCCTGTATATCTTTTATTTTAAATAAAGATCAATTGATTTTAAATTATAATGAAAACGTATTACATTTAGAAAGAAACATTCAAAATAAGATTAACAGTGAAGTAGCACAAAACAGTAAAATTTAAAATGTACTTGTACCTGGCTACAAATTGTTATTCAGATGCAGTTTTAATACACAGTCTAGTCAGATTAATGTGACCATCGCCTACGTTCAACTTCGGCGGAAAATGGTTACGTCCAGAAGGTACATACCAGCATCAGAATTGGGATGGTGGGTATAAGAAGGGTGTCAGAGGGAAGCAGAAAACATTGCAATTGTTGGAGTCATGGCGAAACTTTTCACCATTTATCCACCTCCATGATCATTGGCTTCCAAGCCAAGGGTGGCAGTATTTCTGAAACGGCTAGTTTTGTGAACTGCTCACATGCCGCCGTGGTGACAATGTACTTTGCATAGCAAAATGACAATACCCAAAATCAGCGACGTGCCAAGTGAGGGGCACCACGGGCCATAGTTGACAGAGGTGAACGACGGCTACGGAGATGCGTGCAAGCAACCATGGACCAACTGACCTCCCAGAAGAACCAGGGAGTTACCAAACCTTTATCTCAACAACAGTGGTTCGTGCACCAATGCTGTTCATCAGAAACAAAGACTGACATATGCACGCCAGTATCGCAACTGGACAGTAACCAACAGGCGATAGATGTTTTTTTCCGATGAATCATGGTTTGTGTTCCATCGAACAGATGGGCGATGGCGTGTACGGCGTTCAGTGTCAGAAAACAAACACGCTACAACACGTGCCGCAAGGGTCCAGACCGGAGGAGGCAGCATTCTTGTCTGGGGTATGTTTTTATGGCATTCCCTGGGTGGACGGCATCATTGTAGACGGCACCATGGACCAATGGAAGTAAGATTAGCATGTTCACTTTGAATAGGGTTTAAAAATCAACAGAGTTCACAAAAATTAATACATCCTTACTAATAATTAAATTTTATCACAGTCTCTATACTGATAATAGTTAAATAAGTTTTAATGCAGATTTGTATTAATAATTATGATAAAAAAATTGACAACTCAGGCAGACATTGACGATATTTCCTAATTTCATTAGAAATGATGCTTCTGGTTTCTGAATTTAGTCGTTGAAGTATATTATACGCTGTGCAACGAAAGAAACTGGGCATGTCTAATTAAATTTCCAATTTCAATTGTTAGACATTGTTGCAAAGATAAAATAAAAAATGTTTTTTATTTTCTTGCTTTTTATATCTATAATAATTATATATAATTGAATAATTGAAATGTATATACTTTTCTGAAACAAAATAATAACAATTAAAATAGGATAGCATTATTCTGTTGTTTCTTCTAATAAATAGTAAAAAAAATTCCAAAATGAAATGAGAATGAAATCTTGTAAATATTCCAAGGAGCTTCAGCTGTGACATAGAAGTAATATTAAATTCTAGAATTTAAGGTCTACCTAAGTTATTAGTAACCAACGGAAAGTCATTTAATTCTTTCCAAATTTACGTCTATTTTATTGCTCAAATATTGAATGATTGAGTTACTGAGCCTCGACAAAATGATTTGATGTGCGAGTGCCTATGTCACAATGCTTAAAATTGTGTTTCCTCAGCACGATGGCATCTTCCAGCAGGACACTGCGTCGTGCCGTGCAGCGCACAGTGTCCGTGCATGGTCTGAAGAGCACGTGGCTGCGTGTACGGGGCTCCCTTGTTTGGTTGTGAGAGCTGGTTTTGTCCGATAATTATAACCCAGTTCATGTAATCTGTTTCTTAGTTTTTTGTCACTCACTATCACACCTGACGTAGCCCATTCACTATTCATGTCTTTGGAGGTCTGTTTTCTCATGTTCCTGCACAGCTTCCTCAATTCTCGATCTTGTCTCGGAGTTGTTGTCTTTGGTCTTCCACTTCCTTTTTGCCTTTTAACGGATCCTGTCGTCTTGAATTTCTTCCCTAAGATGGAAACTTCAACTTGTGTGCATCCAAAGCATTTGGCTACACTTTGCTTGTTGCCACGTTGCAAGTTTTCAGTTATTCTTGTTTTCATATCACCGGACAGCTGTTGTTTTGGAGCCATTATTAATGGGGGTCGACTTTAAAATGAATAATAAAATGTGTTGATTGCTGTCATGGAATAGCTCATTTAACAGAAAAGGGAGGTAAGTGAAGATTCAGGAATATAAAATGCAATTTACAAGTGAAATGGCACATATTAGTTTCTTATTTCTCAAGATTATGCGTATGTTTTTATTTTCCACAGAAGAGTCACTTCTGTAATTTTTTATGAAAATCCAACCATTTGGTTATGAAAATCAAAAATAGCTCTTTACCAATGAATTATTTTCCAAATGATTTTACGAGTAATTCTTTTTTAATTAATTTGTTTAAATGCATTGCAATGAGTTGGAATACATATTAGTTTTTTCTTTCCAGGGGTTATATAAAATATTGCACTTGTTATCACCTTCGACGTATTAGCAAAATTAATGCTTTTATGTAACGAAATCACCCTAAGAGCGGTCCTTTGTAATCTGAGGCATGATATTTCTTCAATTAAAACCATGATATTCTTTCCTACCTGTATTCCTGTTTCAAACAAGTTTACGCAGCGCCCTTGTTAAGTTACATGGTAATTTCAGCCAAAGAAATGAATTGACAAATTTCGATTAATAGGGTATTTAACTTATCAATATTTTGTCACATTCACAACCAAAATGCCCCCCTTTTAGATTTGCCAGCCCGGACAAATTTCCAGGTTGTCCGCCCCTAGAGCGGGCTCTGCCTCCATGCTTTGTCAGGAGCAAATAAAGTGCAACGCCTGGCCCACTTTCTCTTCCTTGCTCCAACGTCAACCACGGAGAGCCAATGATGGACTGAGTCATCATATGACATGAAAAGTGAGTCTTCTACAATAATATTCATCTATTTTACCAATGATTATCTTCAGAAGAACGTCCTAGAAAGGCCAGCCCAGTGGCCGAAAACGCTAGAGCTTACAAAGAATTCATCGGGTTGCAGGTATGGCTGCTTGTGTTTGTTCTCGGAATGGCGCGTACAAAGAATACGTTGGTTTGCAGGTATGGATCTTTGTGTTTGTTCTCGGAATGTAAAAAGATAATAATCATGTTGAATACTCTCGATTGGGTGAGGAAATATTAGAAATGACCTAGTTATTGGCACGTCCATAAAATCTATCGAACTGACAAACCTCCAAGAAATATTCCAAACAGGACCAGTACGTGAAGAAAGTGTTGCTGATCGTTTTCTGGATAGCACTTGGAGTAATGCATTTCGAGATGTTACTGTTAGATCAATGTCATTTTTAAGTGTTCTGTGATATGCTTCAACGGACTCTTCAGAAACTCTTCAACAACAATCTTCATTAGTAAATCACAATGGCCGTACTGCTACAGGTCTATGCAAGATAGCATACAGCCTTTAATATCTTGCCGTTTGGATGGGAAACTGTGCTTCATCTCTCCGTACTCATATGGCATCTCTCCCACATATTATCATCTGTTAGATCATTGGATAATCATGCGCAAACGACAGTTTAGAGATGGTCATGCCCTCGAAATAGAGTTGGAGACTTTTTCACCTCCAAAGTTTTTACCAAAGACATGGGATTTACATTTCCCAGCCGTTCTTAATTGTAAGGGTTTTCTTTTTAGGAATAAATTGAATTAATAAGAATAGAAACTGTGAATTTTTAATCTAATAATTATTTGTAATATCTTACAATATAACACAATATTACCAATTTAAAAGATAAATTTTTTATCAATATTGAATATACGTATGTATAGTAATTATGAGATAAATCGTTTACTTATTCATTATTGATATTAAAAATTCATCGCTTTAATTGTTAATATTTTGTTATATTATAGGATATTACAAACGGTTATTGTAATAAATTGAATGTTTTTTCAGTATACTGAAAATACACAAGCACTTTTTAATGATCTGATATAAATTCCATGATATCATAGTTTCCTGAAATCCTATGTAAATTCGAGATAATTGTATGATATAAGATAGGTATATGATTATGTTAGATATTTCTAAAACATGGCAGGTGACAAGTACTGAAGTACTGGATTTATTCTATTAAAAATCTTCTTTGTAGTATTAATTATTTGTTAGTCAAAAGTCATTCCACTTTTACAAAGTGTAGCCTGTATCCGAAACATCAACTTTTGTTCAGGGTCCTACCACCCTGTGTTCAATTTTAGTAAAAAAACAGTCAGAAATATAATTAATTTTATTTGTTTTATTGTACGAAATTTAATCGATGGATGGCAACTTTTTTATTTTTTTTTAAATTTTATATTTAAATTCGATTTCATTGCTAACTTCTCAATTAATTGTTGTACAATATCGAAATTCTTAATGCCCTGTTTATTGAATAATTAATTTTTATTAATCACAATGATTATCAATCTGCCTGTAATTATTTAATTTTTCAACCTGTATCACAGTTATTTTACTGGTTGTTTAAATTCTTTTTATTATTTAATGATGAGTTTTAAGAATATTTTGATGCACAATGGCGATAGCATTATTCTCATATCATTTTTTTGTTTTTAACCTTTCGTATTCGTCAAACTAGCGATGGCTTCCTTTTTGTAATGTTTCTACGATGGATCACATTTTGCTAAAAGTCTGGATAGGGAGCTTTAAATTCTGCCACTCAAGGGCGCTGAAACTAAAAAATAGGTGACGATTTTAACACATTGGGTCGCGACGATCGCGCCGTTTTTCAAGCGCAGTTCAAAATTTCTCCGCGCAAGGTCGCCAATACGTGCTCGATGATGGGACCAGAAATCCTATTTAGTGTCTTACTCTCCGTTATGAGCTCTTGGTAGTATTATTATTATTAATTGCTAATTCATCATAAATTAATTCACATTTTACAATAAAATCATTGAGAAATAGTTCGTCTGAATAAGTACAGTTAATGATGTCATACATTGAATGGCCTCTTGCAGCAAACTTTAGAAAATGCTAACAATGATGACCACATCTAGCTTCAGTTGGATGCTGGACTAATTTCGAATTGTAGACCCAATTTTCAACCTGTCTATACGAGGCCTGTGAGAAAAGTATCCGACCTTATTTTTTTTTGCAAAAACCTGATGGATTTGGATCGCACGCACTTGCATGAGCCGACCTTGAACCTTTGTGCATATGCGTGAATTTTTTCCTGCCTCTCAATAGCGTCAGTTGCTGGTAATCAGCATTAGAGGGAGGTAGTGTTTTGTGCTCTCGTCGGTTTTTGATTTGGAGGCTTTCGGTGATGATGCTATGGTCGTACCCGTTCACCCAGGACTCCTCACCAGTGATTATGGTGTTCATGAAGTCGGGGTCACTGTTTGCGGAGGCCAGCATCTCCTGTGAGACGTCAACACGAAGTTGCTTTTGCTCCGCCGTAAGCAGCTTCGGCACGAATTTCGCCGCCACTCTCTTCATGGTCAAATCTTCGGTCAGAATGGAATGTGCCGAAAATGTACTGATGCCCACCTCTTCCGCAACTTCTCGGATAGTCACACGACGGTCCCGCATCACCACAGCATTCACTTTGGCAATGACCTGGTCATTTCGGCATGCTGATGGCCAACCAGTTGTAGCAGTCCTTAATCTGTGTGATACCCATAGCATCGTAACCGAAAACCGTCTGAATCTTCCGGATGGTTTCCACCTGGCTGTTGCCCTGTTTCTGGTAAAATTTGATGCAGTAACGCTGCTCCAGTCGTTCCGTCATTTTCCTTCAAATCAAAAACCGACGAGAGAACAACACACTGCCTCCCTCTAATGCTGATTGCCAGCAACTGACGCTATTGAGAGGCGGGAAAAAATTCACGCATATGCACAAAGGTTCAAAGTCGGCTCATGCAAGCACGTGCGATCCAAATCCATCAGGTTTTCGCAAACAAAAATAAGGTCGTATACTTTTCTCACAGGCCTCGTACATGAAATCGTGGAATTGGGGAGGTGGTTTTTGACCAAACGAATCAAAGTAATAAGCTAATGAGGGCTTATGGATAAAAAAAGCAATCCAGTGACTGCCAGGTTGATTAGAGCCATTTGTATTAGCTACAACTAAAGACGGGTAGACTGGTTTGAGATTAGTTATTACATCAGCTGGAAATACACCTCTAGCTATAGGTTTTGTACATGGATCTCTCTCTAATGCACGCCATATTTGTGCTGTATCCATACAGCTTTAATTTGTATAATCAAAGGTTATGGTACGGTCTTTACTGATTTCTAGTAAGTTCTGACAGTAGGTAATGATGTTCACAGATTCCGTCAGAGGTTGGGAAAAATATACTTCAACGCTAAGAATTCCATTACAAATAAGGTTAAATGGTCTGTATAATAAGTTCGATTTCCACTAAGATCGTACAAAATGAAAGAATATCCCGAACCTTATTCAGCCTGACTCACGTCGACGTCTCTGTCTTCCTTGCAGAGACTTAGTGCCTTCAACGAATGAACAAACTCACGTATGTACGACCCCTCCTGCGAATCCAGGGGTTAAGGGCTGTTTTAGAAGAACTTGGCTATCAAGTGATAGTGAGAAATATGATAGGTTGAAATGTTGAAAGTTAAATGGATTCACCTTGTAATCTCCGTTTTGTGCTTCACTCGTTACGAATGCAAAAATTAATCGGGTAGGAAGTTGGCCTGTAAATAAATTTTGTATGACGTAATTTCTCGTACCTGTTGCGATATTTGACGAATGCATTTCCACTCTGCTAATGGGATAATATGCATTGGTTGTTTGCAGTGTCTTCGCGTATGCAAATAAGGTAGTTGTGTTGACTTTAACGCGTTCCACGTTAAGTGTAGCTTTTCGAATTGAAATTCTATAATCGGGGTTAGCTGCATCTGACATTAGAGCGAAGACAGGTTTACTTCTACATAATCTTAGAGAAAAATCCAGTGAGTTTAACAGCAAACGACTCTGACGAAATATATCCAGGTGTATAGGGCCTTTCAAGTAGTAGACTCCATTACGAGCGAGACTTTTGCGTGAATTAAACCCTATATTTGCATCGTCTAAACTATCCATTTTCCCAGATGTGTCTTTATAAAATCCAGATGTCGTTAACTGAGTTGATTTAGCAGCCCGACCTTAATTCAGAAGAGTTTCTAAATAAGCTCTATACGGATATAAGTTATTGCTATGACTAACGAGTGTGTCGCCTAAATAACAATCGACTTGAGAGAATAACGAGTGAAGGATAAGATTCACGGGACCTGTTTTATCACCAGGTGGGATAGGTGCATCACCTTTAGTGAAAACGACTTCTAAATTGATTGTAGTTTGGTTTAGATCGATGTAAAAGCCAGTTAATCTGGGAAAGAAGAATTCAATCAGACCGTCTTGGTTTATGATGGCAGTTGGTAGGTAATTGACCGCTCGTATAGGGAATTGAAAAAATATCTAAGTCACTATTTACGCATTCTGAGCTGTGCTCGTGTATCATAGCCACCATGGTGATGTTTAGGCAAATACAGAGGATAAAGGACGGATGTGTAAAATTCTCTTTGACTTCTTCCTATACTTTTGCTTCTTCTTCTTTCTCCTCCGAGACTTTGTTAACGTTGCTGAGCGAAATGCTTTCTGTCTTTTTCTTCTTCTGCTTCTTCTACTATTTTTGTTCAGCAGGAAGGCGTCCAGACTGTGAACTCTGGGTCTTTTGGCTGATGAATCAGCCGTAATCGAAGAATAACGTCTTTTAACCCTACCTCTACCCCTACCTTTCTGAATCCTGGAACCCATTTCCTGTAAAGCACTGCCACCTGCTGCTCTCATACATGATGCTAATGAGTGTTTGAGATTTTGACCCTGCATCACATCATTTAAGACTGAAACACCACCTTTTAGAGCATGCTTACCAAGAATTTTCCGAGCCATCTTTAGTAATGGCCTTGCAAGTCGGAAAAGATTTGTGAAAGCAGAACCTAACCCACTACCACGCAGAAACACTATCCCTTTGAATACAGGTAGCCCTCTACCTTTCTGACTTAAATAATAATGTAAAATAGCCTCTTGGCTCGGATGATATGGAACGTGCATTTTGAAGGAGACAAAGATAGAAGTGTCTGAGCTCTACAACTGCTTCTGACGGAAAAGTAATTTTACAACCGTCTTGCCAGCTAGAAACGCTAATAGATCACCGTGATCTGAATGCACTGTGATTTCAATCGTGTCAAAGACTTTTTGCTTAATGGATAGTAATCAGGTGTAGGGAAAGTTTGATAAACCATTTCGCGTTTAGCATGTGATATGGAAATAATCCGTAGGAGTGATGCATAAGTATTTCCAACAAGTTGAGGTTGAATTATATCGCTATATATATAATAGCTATGGATTCCTCTTGTAAGATCTATAGGAATCAAACCATCCCCCTGCATGAGTTCGACATTGCACTGGTCTGAATTTAAACCTAGAGTATGACACAAACCCTCACTAAAATTGATGTAGCGTTTCTCTTTACATTGGAAATAAAAGCAATTGTAATGCGTAAGACTAATGTTGTAAAAGGGTTTTTCTTTTTGTGGAATCAATTTCACTAACGCGTCAACAATGTCACTACGTTTCTCGTAATAACCTTCGGGAATTTTAAGGTCAATCGGGCCTGGTAAATGAGTTGGATCATAAACGGAAACAGTGAGGAGACCGTCATTCACATCATTTAATGGAATTTCAATCGGAGTCTTTAATTTCTTATTCAGAAAGCGGTGTGGGATACAACCAACGTTTGTAACACTAGGGAATTCAATGATTCGACCTGTGTAACCGGTAAAACATAAAAAACCGTCAGCCAAATCCAACTGAATTCCTTAGAGCCCTAAATTAATTTGTAAAAAATATAGGGCATCACCTGTGTGTCGAATTTTAGTGCTCTTAAATTCGACAATATGATGATGTGAAGCTGGTGTCGCTGGATAAATAAACACAACAGAAAGTTCTGGAATCCATTTGAACGTTTTGGAAAAATCAGGTTTATGAAGAAATCGTCCTTCCAATAATTCGTATGGACTTAAATTAAACATTTTGCAGAATGCCTCTGTGGTGAAACGGACTTTAGCATTTGGAGGTACACTCAAGATAACGTGGCTGTTGAGAATTGGATCGTGAAAAAACACAATGTCCTTCAAATAAGTTTGTAAGGCTGATTCTACTTTGTACGCAAAGTCTACGAGACTTGTGAATCCATCTGGTTTAGCAATGTTAAACTTGGTAGATTTCTCCAGCATAACATTATGAAAACCGATTTTAAAGGCGTTGTTGAAGTGCTGGGAAATGAACTTCCATCAAACCGACTTCCCATGGACCTTTGAACTATAGTGTGCGTGCCAAACGGGTATAATAATGAGCTGTTTTATTGATATGTTTTCCAACACCCGATTGCGTGTTGGACAGAAGTGTAACATAGAAACTAGACATATTTGCTATACTGACCAACCAATGAAATGTGAACTCGGCTTAATTAGCCCATTGGCCCAGTTGCAACTTTTGCATGGGCTGCATTGACCAATCAGAGCAAGACATGTGAACGATGTACGTTGTACTGAAGGGATAATTTAACCAAGGGGATGTAAAATTAGTACGTTATTCTGAAATGTACGTTAAAGTGAGGTACGTTATTCTGAAACGTTTTAGCATTAAAATACCTATGTTTGGGACGGGGATTTGAAATTTGTACGTTATTCTGAAATATACGTTAAAGTGGGGTACGTTGTAACAGGGTTTTACTGTAATAAATTTTTAAAAGTATGAAGTTCTTTTGTAAACACCCTGTACTTTATACAAGAGCATTTTGTACAAGAGCATTTCTCATCACTCATCACTCTAAAACAACAATAGACCACTCAGAGAACTCGCAGCATTTCTTTCTGAGAAGGAGGGTTTTGTTTTATCCGCAGATGATAAATGCCGCATTCCTATTGGCCTTACAGCTGCAAAAACACAAACCCCCTTGTTGATGCACTTAGAGTATCGAATCCGGCTTCCCGGTCATGACTTCAAAGCTCCAAGGCATAAGCTGATTCCGAGCGTATATGCCGGGCTGAATGTGAAAAGCAGTAATCCTGGTGATCAGAATCGGGTTTCTTATTCTGGTCCAACTTATGTTGCGATATGTTCTGGAAAACACGACTCTTCAACAGCTGAAGCTCACGCTTTTGACATCGAAACTGTTCTGACTCTCGACGAGTTTGCTAGCATTTTGCGTACTGAAACTGGATGACCAAAACCGGTTATGATCATTCTTACTGACGGTGGTCCAGGCTAAAATCCTTGTTACGACAAAGTACAACTTCATGCAATCGAAATTTTCAAGAAAATTAACCTCGATAGAATATTCTTAGCAATGAATGCTCCAGGTCGATCTGCTTACAACGCAGTTGAATGTAGGATAGCTCCATTGAGCCAAAAACTAGCAGGTCTTATCCTACCACATGACAAGTATGGAAGCCACCTTGATTCATCAGGAAAGACAATCGATATTGAAAAGGAGCTTCATAATTTCCAGGTGGCGGGGAATATACTGGCTGAAATTTGGGATGGAGACGAAATTGACAAGTTTCTTGTTGTCTCACGGTACATAGACCCTGGAAAAACGTGATGCGGCTGCAACCGTACAGTTACTGAAGTCTGGAAGGCTAAACATATGCGCTGTTCTCAGTATTTCTGCCAGATTGTGTGAGGCAATGAAATGTCGTGCTGTGGAGAATGGCGATCACAGCTGAATCTGGTCCTTCCCGACAGATTCCTTCCTCCCCAGTTCCTGCAAAGAACGGACTTCGCACAGCAACAGTTGAGTTAGAGGGAAATTATCTATCATTGAGTCCCTCGCAGCTCTACAAAAGCAGGCTCCCAATTCTGGTAAGAGCTCAAACTACAACTGGTGAAATCCCATACGATGCATTTCTTCCCAAGGCTCGCTCTGATGTGATGACAAGTTCTTTGAAAATTGCATCTGCGGAAATTGCGGGTTATACCACTACAACACAAAAGCCCTAACTTTGCGGGAATTAATGGTAGCTTTGGTGAATGATGAACTGGAATGGCTGGACGAAGATGAGTGCGACTTGGATGGAGTATTAGAAGAAAGAATGGATACCAATGTTCCTTGCCCTATAATTCCCGCACGGGACGCAATTGATCCTGTGTGGGAGGATTCATAAATTCATAAATAAGCTATACAATGAAAAAAAAGAAAAACCTTTTTGTCAAATGTATTTCTTTTCAGTTTCATAAAAGAAATTTATTTATAATTTAAACATGGCTGAAATTGTGTTTTAATAGTTTAAATGAAATTTGGGC
>JAHWFO010099798.1:0-13212 GCA_023313115.1 Rhysida immarginata
TTCCATGAAATCGTGGCTAGAGCGCAAACGTGCATGTGTCCGGATATCTGTGATCATATAGTGTAGATGTAAGAATTTGGGCTAATTGATCTTACATTTACAATAATTTTACACAGTCCAAACACATTAATGTGACCACCCCGTACATTCAACATCAACGGAAAATGGTTACGTCCAGAAGGTATGTACCAGTATCAGAAGTGGGGGGGATATAGGAAGGGTGTCAGAGGGAAGCAGAAAACATTGCAATTGTTGGAGTCATGGTGAAACGTAGCGATTTATCCGACTTCCAAAAGGGCTTCCGAGCCAAGGGCGGCAGTATCTCCGAAACGGCTAGTTTTGTGAACTGTTCGTGGTGAAAGTGTACCGTGCATGGCAGAATGGCAATACCCAAAATCAGCGGCGTACCACGGACCAGAGATAACAGCGGTGAACGACGGCTACGGAGATGCGTGCAAGCGAACAGACGTGCAACAGTGGACCAACTGATTTCCCAGATGAACTAGGGGGCTACCAAACGTGTATCCTCGACGACAGTTCAGCGAACGTTGCTGCGTATGGGGCTCCGTAGCAGACGGCTGTTCACCGGCGCGACAAAGACTACAACTGGACAGCAACAGAGTGGCGAAAGATGGCTTTTTCCCGATGAATCACGGTTTATGCTCCGTCGGACAGATGGGCGATTGCGTGTACGGCGTTCAGCGTCAGAAAACAAACACCCCGGAACACGTGCCGCAAGGGTCCAGGCTGGAGGAGGCAGCGTTATGGTCTGGGGAATGTTTTCGTGGCATTCCCTGGGTGCACTCATCATTGTGGACGGCACGATGGCATCTTCCAGAAGCGCGCAGTTTCGTGCGTGGTTCGAAAAGCACGAGGATGCGTTTACGGTACGCCCCTGGCCCTCAAACCCCGGATTTTAAACCCCATAGAGCATCTGTGGGACCACCTCGATCGGGTTGTTCGCGCCATGGATCCTCCACCGCGCAACTTACGGCAGCTCGCCACAGAACTGGAGTCGGCATGGCTTCACATCCCTGTCAATACCTTCCAGAACCTTACTGATTCTCTTCCTGCCCGTCTCGCAACTGTCCGTGCCGCGAAACATGATTATTCTGGCTACTGAAGGTGATCACATTAATGTGACTGGGCCGTGTATATTGGTAAGCCCCCTGTACACGTTTTAGCCGTATTTTATACTGTACTCTATACCTACCTTCTTTGGTTCTACTAACTTTAATATTATTATATCATTGTTTGTAACTTGTAAACGTCTACTAGGACCTAACTTGTAGGTCTGGCATTTTTGTACTTCTGCTAACTTTTAAAAAAAATAAATAAATAAATAAAATAAACATTATTAAAATTAAAGAAACCACGCCATTTTCCTCCAAAACGGAAACTAGGCTTCCCTCCTCATTGGCTGTGCAAAGAATACTGATTAAGAAGAGTTCATTCCTCGCATTCCATTTCTAGTTTCCTATGACGCTCAACAAAGCGCAAGAACAATCTTAATAGTAGAGGCAATCAATTTGGAGTCCTTGCTTTTCACATGGACAACTGTAGCATGTTCAAAAGGATCTCCAAAACACCTTACATCTATGTGCCTCGTTGATAAACAAAAAATGTGATCTACAAAAGAGTCTTCGAAGATAACACTGCATATTACCTTTTTAAGATTATTTCTCCCAACCAATTCAACCAACCCGAGCTATATAAATTACCATAAACGGGTGAATAGGATATTTGGCGGACTTTAATGATTGCAGTGGGTTGCGCGGATTTTCTAACTCGAATATAACGAATACCCCATTGATCGATTCATTCATAGGGAAAGGGCTGAGCGGATCTACGAAGCAATGTTCTCATAGAACTTGATGAATCCCAATATCATTTCTAAGAGAGGGGGGGAGGGGGGAGTAAGAAGAGACGGGGGTTTCCATTCAGACGAGAACAGTGGTGCCATCTGGTGTCGCTTATGGGTCCGCGTTCGATGAATTCGAATTAAAATGCGCGATCAGATCGAGAGAGCTACGCACGGCTGCCTCTCGACGTAAAGCCAACAATAGGAACGGATGGATAGATAGATGGATAGACAGGAGATACGGGGGGGGGGGGGGGGGGTAGTAGGGTTTTTCCGAACAGTACAGGGAAGTCACGGTACGATAGGGGAGAAGATGATGGGGTTCATAATTCTCGCTTCATTCGCCCAAGGTTTTCAATCATCAATTGCGTTTAACATTGAGGCAATGAGTAGATTCGGTAATTTTTGTTTCTCTTGAAACTTTCAAATGTATCGTGGGCCAAATCTAGATTCCACGTTAAATAATTTTTATATGCACTTACCTCATAAAAATTTAAAAGGCCATTTATGTTAATAATTGGTCAACAAAGTTAATGTCTATCAAATTGGATTTTTAAGTGCTTCTTTCTGTAAGTATTGAAGCGCTTACTTTAAAAGTTCGAAGTCAAGAGAACTGAGTAACCACAGTGAATTATAGTGTAGTAGTGCTACTACAGCTAATTTGTTCGGCTTCAAGCTGTTCGTTTCGCTTGTGAAACGATAGGACATGTGCCTCATTGTACGGGGAGATTATGCGGAGAACTAAGTCAATACTCTTATTTGTTTCATTTCCATATCCATTTATAACTAACTTAGTGACTTCCCTACTTAGATAGATTCCAGACCTTACCACAGACCAAAAAAAAAAAAATTGTCAAAGCTACAGGCGCACAAAATGAGACACAAGATGGGACAATTAAATAACGAGACTGGTGTTTTATAGGGAAGACACTAAGCAAGAAAATTCAAACAAGTGGATGTACCTCCTGCCTACTGGCCAACCAGTTTTTCCGATAATATAACGGCAACAAACCTCTGAGTAGCGGTGTCGTCAAAAACCTCAAAATGGAGCAGCGTTAAATTGAGTAAAACTGCGACAGAGGCTTTTGAAGAGCATGGAGGGGCATGCAGCCACCTCACCAAGCAGAAAATAAGCCAATTGTTCCAGAACAAGAATTGGGTGCTGCTGCAATGACGATTCTAATACACAGCATTCCCTACGATTCCAGAACTTAACCAGTCGTTGTTAGCGTTGTATTCAGTCAAATGGAGATTATTTTGAAAAATACGTAACAATTTTCTGTAAGTAGCCTACAATTAGTAGTTTTCTTTCAGTAACCATAGTCTCGTTATTTAATTGTCGCACCTTTTATATTGACAATTGCTTATAAAATATTTTAATCTACCAAGTGTTACATTAAGAGCTAATAATAAAGAACTTACTGAAACGAACCAGTATGCAGGGCGCAATCAATACGTCCACCTCGTGTATTTGTGACCACTTTACGACCCAATTCCTCCGTCAATCTGTGGAAGAAAGCCAAAAAATTATATTTAATATTTTTATTAAATACGGTTTCATATACCAATAAGATTTGTTTGTAAACGGTATCAACAACATATTAAAAAAAAACTACTTAAAATTATATTATTTTAAATTTAAATGTGGGTAGTCTCCTTTGAATGGGGAAAATCGTAAAATTAAAATTTAATAAAAACAAAAATAAAGTCATCAATCTTGAAAAACGATGAAGAAAGTTGTGAGATGGAAGAAAACTTAAACGATGTAGTCTATTGAAGATGTTGTTGATAGTAGAAATAAACTTAGTCTATTGTGGATGTAGATGAAGTCTTGTGAAGATAGTAGAAAACGATAATCTTGAAGGAAGTGGTGGTTTTGAAATACAGATGAAATTTTGAAGAGGGTGATCCAAATATTTGGGATAAAATTTATATAAAACGTTTTCGAGAATATTTCTCATCATCAGTAGGATAAAACATTTTTGAATGGTGAAAACAGTTGAAATAAGAATTTAACAATTGATATAAAGATGATGAAGCTAAGTTGGTTGTAACTGTTGGTTATGATTGTTGGCTATTCAAAAATGTTTTATCCTACTGATGATGAGAAATATTCTCGAAAACGTTTTTTATATAAATTTTATCCCAAATATTTGGATCACCCTCTTCAAAATTTCATCTGTATTTCAAAACCACCACTTCCTTCAAGATTATCGTTTTCTACTATCTTCACAAGACTTCATCTACATCCTCAATAGACTAAGTTTATTTCTACTATCAACAACATCTTCAATAGACTACATCATTTAAGTTTTCTTCCATCTCACAACTTTCTTCATCGTTTTTCAAGATTGGTGACTTTATTTTTGTTTTTATTAAATTTGAATTTTACGATTTTCCCCATTAAAAGGAGACTACCCACATTTAAATTTAAAATTAATCATTTAAACTCCTTAGATCAATAATATTAAAATTATATTAATTAGAAAAAAGGATGGAAAAATTCTGCGTCCAGATTCGAACCAGAAACCTCGACTGTCATGGTCGACGTCTCTCAACAAAGTTGTCAAGATGGAAAGCCCAATGGGAGGCGGGCACTCGGTTCACAGATCGTGAATATCTCCTATCCAAACCATCAGATAGTGTGATGAACACACAATTAGAAATAAAGAAAGTAAACTGGAGCTGACTCCAAACATCAGGTAAATGATATTAATTAGAAAAATGGATGGAAAAATGGCTATACAAGTGTCTGCGATAGCCCAATTAGTAGAGGCGTCGACCATGACAGTCGAGGTTCCTGGTTCGAAAATAGGTCGCAGAGTTTTTCCAGCCATTTTTTTAATTAATATCATTTACTTGACGTTTGGAGTTAGCTTCAGTTTACTTTCTTTATTTCCTACTTAAAATTAATCTGGATTTTTAGGTTATACATATTGAACACAGAGTCGAAAGACTCTGAAAAAAGCTGACGTTTCGGATAGAGACTATCTTTTGATAAATATTTTATATTTTGCTTTGACAAAGGATAGTCTCTTTCCGAAACGTCAGCTTTTTTTCAGGGTCTTACCACTCTGTGTCCAATTTTGTTTTATTCCAGGGTTTTTGTGTCTCGTCCTTCTTTTCTTCTACAACCGTCATAGGTTTCTTCGAAACTAAAAAGCATTCTTCTTTCTTTTTTCCTTTCCTTTCCTGATCATATTATAAAAGAAAAACATGCTTATTCTACAGATTTGTTTGAAGTGGTTGTAAAGACTTAAAATTGTTGAATTTATTGGAGTCGATTGAAATTGAGATTAAAATCTGAATTGTAAGGGAAGCTGTTATAGTTTGCTGTTTTAACTTCGTCCCCCTAGATCGTGCGACGTTAAGTTTGAAGAAATTCTGCGGACGGATAATATGGACTAGATATTAAATATTCTCATGAAGGTAATTACTAACCATATAACATAATTTTTTATCTTTAGGGTATGATTTTAAGACTCGTATACGCTTTCTAAACAAGATGCCCTTCTGTGATACTATATCACATGTATAAGGCTACAATTACGGAAGTTATAGTTAAACCATTCGGGTTTGAATAAACGATCTTGTATCCTCAAGCAATGCAAAGAATGCAAAGCTTATATTTTCGCAATGCTAATGTGTATAAAAACAACCCAATTTGAAGAGGTTGCTACTTCTCCTCATCTATGTTATAATACACACAATAACTGTAATTTTGCGTTCGTCGTCGCCACGACAACAGGAGGTCTATGAAGAGTGCTTCAAGAGCAACGGCCTCGGTTTCTATTCAAGGGGGCTGTTCGATGAAACCATCTGCTGCTTTTATCTCCATGTTCACAAATATACACCTTCGACTATCCCCTTAAGCCTTCGGGGGTCTCCCTTCCACAAACAACAAGAATTCAAGCTGCCACACTACTTTTTTATGACATAACGTTCATTCATAGAGGGTCATATAAAGAACTGTAGGACAACGTCTTTTGGTTTTCAGTTTTATATGCAATAATGGGCAAGAATGATGATCAGGCAAGGAAAAAAAAAGAGCAAAAGAGGGATAGATTTTTTTTTTAAAGTTTAATGGTCGAGAATATTAAAATATAATAAACTCATTTTAATACGACTTCAAAAACGTAAAAAATCAAAATTCGATTTAATTTTAAATAAATTTAATAATGTCATTTTAATATTTTTGATAAAAAGTTTTTTTGTCTAAAAAAGATAGGCTGTAATGACATCAGAAATGAAAATATATTTTATGTGCTTTTAGTTTTAAATAATTTTGGACACAGAACGAGCAGTCTATATTATCAAAATGTGTATATGTATTAGGTCTGACCTCTTACAACTTGATTTGGATGAATTATATATACTTTAATGATTAGGAATTATTTTATCTGGCGATCCTGGACTGAGTATATTATAATAAATTATATAAAACAAATTAATGATTGTTTATATTAATCTTCCCATACAAGCCAAAGGAATGGCATCGGGAGGGATATAATTTTGGTTATTCTGGCTTTGTCGTGTTTCTTTGTACAAATCCACTATGTATGACTCTCACACTATTAAGCTCAATAAAAAGCAAGGCATTATTTCCAGACTCCAATTTTTACCTAATAATATTCTTCTTCTCTTTTATTTTACCTGGATCCACTCTACCTTATGCAATGGGATATTTTTGGGGCGCCACTTTACAATTTAAAGCGAATCTTGAAACTGGAAATATGATTTTTACGTACGCTTACTAAATCGCCGTACACTTATTTCAATCTCTCCATAGTTTAACTGTTAATCAAATTTATTTAATTCGTCTTGTTGTTTCATCTATAAAGTAATAAATTCTTTACTCAAAATAACAACCCCAATTACAATCAAGTCACACATCATTAACTGACTCGGAATGTCGATAATATTCGTTTTCCTTATGTAAACCGTGAGTACCGTAATCGCTGTATATTAATTAATCAATTGGTCGATTGTTCCCAAGGAAATACAAATAATTTCACCATATGGAACTTTCAGAAAATATCTAATTCGCTATATACCAATACAATAAGTTAGTATCCTTTATGTAGACTATATTAGGTTTATTTATTTGCTTAGCTATTTTAGTAATCATTTTTGCTAAATATGCTTTCATTGATAATAGTCCCTCACAATTTGTAAATATCTACTATTCGACTTTATATCTATTATCAAATTTTGTTTATATATGAAAAGAGTGTTAGCCAATTTATAACCGATTATTAAGTACCGAAAGGTGCTTTATGCTATCAGTGTGGGGAAACGTGTAACTCTAACTCCTCCGAGGCTATGACAGATTTTCAAATCTGTTTTCGTCAGTCGATGAATATGTTCCATGGCCGAACCAATCACAAATATTATCTAAATAGGTTCATTGGCACGTACACAAATGGTACCTCTATTTTCCCGCCAAGCAATTTTCAATGGGAAGTTATATTAATTAATATATCAAACAAATCGTAATGACGAGATAGAAGCAGATATAAATTACTATTTTCGCCAACTGATAAATATGGTTCAGGAAATCAACCATTTTGAATATGGTTGTAATCAAAACAATGGCACGAGCTCTAATAGTACCCTTATGACATCCTCAAAAATTTTCAATGATCAGATATGGCATGTAATATATCAAACAAATAGGGATGATGTATCATGAATGAATATAACGTAAAATTATTGATAGGCGAAATTGGTTCAAAGACACCTACCTGGTTTACTGGAACCATTATGGTTCATTGGAACTTTCAATGCTAAAATATGACATGTAATATATCAAACGACTTGGAATGAGGTGTCATGAATGAATATAACGTTATATTAATGGTAGTCGCAACTGGTTCAAAGGTACGTGGTTTAATGGTATCTTTATGGTCCATTAGAAACTTACAATGTTAACATAGTTCCGCGAATGGTTTAGTTTAACCTTTCGGTACTTGGTTATGTCATTCCGTAATGGTTTATTTTTATACTGTAATACATTATGATTTACTTGTATTTGGAACTCTAATAACTTCAGTACACTGCTATAATCCTGACTCTGCGCCACTGGGACCTAACCTGCTGGTCCATGAGCATTTGGGTCCCAGGAGTGCGCTTTTATACATTACTTACCATTATCATCATTATTATTATTATTATTTCACCATTCTGTTAGCATGTAGGTACGAAGGGAGATCAAAAAGTAAGTTGCACTAACTCGCCGCAGGAGCGCGCTGTGTGTCGCAATCTTGGGCAAAGCGGAGAAAGGGACATTAACTGCGCAGACGTCGGATAGGACGGTTGCTGTGGTTTCCCGTCGTAATTTGTGTAACTAGCGGGCTAAAAGCAATGGCGCGTCAACTGGATGTCCACTCCAGCAATCCGATTTCTATGGACCAAACGGGTGAATTGCACGGACATTCATCGTGAAATCACTGCTGTATATGGAAATTGAGCGACGGTGTGATTTTGTTGCACGATAATGCAACACCTCACAAGGCCCGCCAAACGTGCGAACTGCTGCAGCGATTCAAGTGGGAGGTTTGGCAACATCCTCCATACAGTCCCGACTTAGCGCCATGCGACTTTCATCTTTCCAGTAAGCTCAAAACGGAACTGGGTGGACAACGATTTCGAAACGATGAGGAGGTGAAGGCGGCTGTCACCGTGTGGTTACAAAACGCTGGAGGAGATTTCTATGCATCCGGAATCGAAAAGTTGGTTGATCGTTCGGATAAATGTTTAGGGTCTCTTGGGGACTATGTGGAAAAGTGAACCTACATTGTATGCTGCTATAGCCGTGTTGCTTTTGTATAGGTGGTGTAATAAATGGCCATACCGTGGAAGTGCAACTTACTTTTTGATCTCCCCTCGTATGTTTAATTCATTTTGCCTTCATACCGTTGCTAATTATGTTATTAAGTTAATTAACCTGGTTCACTATTCTCAGATAATTCTCAGATATTTACTAATCGTTACGTAATCGTATTATATATTGGATACTAATAGAATTATTTGGTATATGTGTATTTTAATATACCAAAGCTCATACTAATTCAGGATTCGTTAATACTTACGGAAAATAAAGATAAAACTTAACGAAATGTAAACACACTAGCAGCATATACTTTCAGAATAATTTCTTATGCAAATTCCGAGTTATCCGTCGCTAAAAAGTTGGTTATCCGGATCGCTGACACTCAAAACTGACATCTTAAAGCCCTTACTCCATAGAACTCGGGCTTAAGATGTGAGCTTACAGTGTAGCGGTCCGGATAACCAACTCATTAGTGACGGATAACGCGGAATGTGCATAAGAAATTATACTGAAAATATATGCTGCTAGTGTGTTAACATTTCGTTAAGTTTTATTTTTATTTTCCGCATGTTTTAACGAATCCTGAATTAGTATGAGCCTTGGTATACTAAAATACACATATACCGTTATTGACGTCATAAGGATTATTTTCTTACCGATAATAATTATAAATGTGTCTCAAGATGCCACCTAGTTTGTTGGCTTTGTTTAAACTTTTTAATTGTGTTTAATTTTTTTACTAACAATTTCTTTTATAATGTTCTCTTTGTTTATTACATGCCCAACGGGACATACCTAGTCGGTCGTTGACCATACTGCCCTGTTGGGCATTATTACAATACCATGTAATAATAAATAAATATCTGAAACAAAAAATTTTTGTTTGATTGTATATGTATATTTTTAATATATGTATTTATTGTCAAATTATTTTAATACGAAATGAAATGGAAACAGGAGTATGTAGTTTATTTATTTATTTATTGCAAGCAACAGGCTAGAAATGCCCAATGACAGCTTACAGGAAAACAAAAATAAGAACAAACAATTGAAAAACATCAAAATTCAAATATAAGAACAAAAATTGAAACGTCAAAACAAAAAATTTTACAATAAGCATCAGTAATGTCAAAAAGAGTTTACATGTTCATAAATTATAACTTTAAATTCATTATAATTTAAAAAGTTAATATCAATTAAATTTGAGAATATATTGCCTAATTTACATAATCGATTGAAAGGGAGATTGCTTGTAATACATTTCTTAGTCAGTGGTAAATAAAATATATCAGTGTTTCTTGAGTTTAGTTTGGGAATGCGTAGTTTTATGAACTCGAGAAATCTAACAGAATAGGTTATATGATTATATAATTTGAATAAGCAGCAGGCGTCGAGATTAATACGCCTGTTAAGTAGCGTTTCACAGCGAAAGTGATCTCTGAGGTAAGAGTTTGTAGCATATAAATTTTCATTGAAAAATTTATGATTTGATAAGTGAAGAAGGGAGCGTAGAAAATCAGTTTGAACTTTCTCAAGCCGCCGCTGTAACGTAACATTGTACGGAGACCAGATGGTCGAAGCATACTCTAAGCCTGGTCTTACGAGGGAGTTGAATAAGAAAATAGAAAATTCTGTAGTTCTTCGCCTCTATCAACTCTCCTATCCATGGAGCTTCCACTTTGATTGCTTAGCTTTCTTTATTTAGGATGCTTGGAAACAGCTTAGCTAGGAAGCAAAAATCTAGATACTCCTGGTTCCTGGTTCGAAACCAAGTCGCGGAATTTTTCCTTTATTTTTTATCTTAATTTAACACTAATGTGGTTTTTGGATCCAAACATCAATTTTGAGGATATTTTCAAATTTTGAATATTTAGAACCCTTATAATATTCTCTAAATGCTTAAATTCTATGAATTCTTCCACAAATTATTTTTTAAAGCTATTAAATATCGAACTTCGCCTTTAGAGACCTTTTCCTGCTACGTCACTTGCGCACGCTCAATTGCGTCGGGGGGTTTCAATGAGCGACAGATGGTCGAGAGCGCCCCGTGATTGTATCATTTGGAGCCGAGATATTCACGAAGCCTTCGCAATGATTCCCGAAGTGGGGAGCAATTGTCTAACGCTTATTCCCTCCCCAATTCCACCTCAATTTCCCCCGACTTTGATGTAATAAAGCCCTTCTTCATCCCCCCCCCCCCCCCACCCCTGCTAAACGAGTTCCGAGTCCAAAGGGAGCCTTTGGAATACACAGATTTCTTCTGAGGGTATGGCGACACATTTTCCTTTTAAAGATTTTGAATTTAATTCTTTTTTTTTTTCCCCCTTTTCATCTCTTTTCGGGCATGCAAGATTTTTAATTTCTTAATGTTTCTTAGACTGAGTCAATGACTTCTTCAAAAAACCTCGTTTCTTTCAAATATTCGCAAAGTCTTAAAATATCGCTGAGTTCTTTGAAAACAGCATCATAATTCGAAAAAAAATATATTTATTATTTAAAAAAAAAAATTACCCACATTTTCACAAATTAATTCGTACATTAAAGAAAAAGTTTTCAATTAAGCAACTCCATTGACATAACAACGTATCCCCCCAACAACCAAAAATTAATTAAATTAATCATGAAACGCCTAAGCCATGGATGAGAGAAATTGCCATGCCAGCGCAATGTTCGTCAACATCGTTAGCGATCTCCTGTAGTTAAAAATAATTTATCGATGTAGTTATTATTACAATATCCATGAAGATTATCTCTTCATGCACTTAATCACAAAATGTTATGCTCCTTTCGAAACGCATGACGTCGGGTGGAATGACACAAGCATTTCATATGTGTAGCTATTTTCATAATGTAATCAATTACATTACAAGCAACCAACAACCAGCATGGATATGACATTAGGGTAAAAGTACCTATAATGAGATTCTTTGTATGTTTTAATTATAAATATCATGCCCATCTAAGTAATATTCAAATTTCAGGTTTCCGTATTAAATAAGGGATTGAAATTGAGATTTATTTATTTCACTCGAATGACGTGCATTAGGGATAAACATTTGAAAGAATATGAGCGCCATATCGAATTTCTAAATAGTTGGAGTTTGTATTGTTGCAACGGCGCTGCATGAAAAATCGTATTGTTGAAAAATGGCGCCCGCTTTATCAACAGAGCAGAAATGCAAGGTTGTCGAATGGCATTTCGAGACAAAATCACCTGTAACCGCGCAAAGAAAGTTCCGGAAGGAGTATAAGTGTCGAGACGCACCAGGCAGGCAAGCAATCATGGATTTTGTCAAGCAATTTCGTGCTAAATGCAAGAAAAAAGGCGGGAGCGAAGCTCGTGTTCGAACGGCCGAAGCTGTCGAAACTGTTCGCACAAGGTTGGTCGATTCCCCTACCAAAAAATCTGTTCGCCGCCTATCCATTGAAGAAGGGCTGTCGTATACCACAGAGAAAGGATTTACAACTGTTCCCGTATAAGATCCATGTTTATCAGGAGTTAACAGACACTGGAAGACAGAAGCGACAACAATTTGCGATGGAGTTTGGAGCAGAAATGGAAGCCAATCAGGACATTGTGGAGAAACTGTGGGTGTCAGATGAGGCCTTCTTCCATCTGTCAGGTGACGTTAATAAACACAACGTTCGTTTTTGGGGTTCCCAGTACCCTCATGAGATCTATATGTCACCTCTTCATCCACGAAAGGTTATGGCTTGGTGCGCGATTTCCAAAAGAGGCATCATTGGTCCGTTCTTTTTTGAGGGCACCGTAACGTCACAGGCTTACCTTAACATGTTGGAAACTTTCTTCATCTCCGAGCTGCGAAGGTTTCAATGGTGTCAACAGGATGGGGCTAGGCCTCACACCACTAATGAAGTGCTAAACTTTCTCAATCAGAAATTCGGAAATCGTGTCATTTCAAACAGGTTTCCAGATCGATTCGAGGGGTTCCTTAAATACAGCGTTCTGACCTAAACACATGTGCTTTTTTATCTCTGGGGCTTCCTTAAAGACAGCGTGTTCACTACAGCACTAAGAACCCTAGACCAGCTGCGACAAAGCATCGTCGACTGCTGCACCCTTGTGGATGCAGAAATCCTGGATAGAGTCATGAACAACTTCACCATTCGGCTGCGAGCAGTTCAAAACGTTCGTGGTGGCCACATTGAGCATATCATCAAGACTTTTCCACGGGAATAAAAACTCCGAACTGCCTAAAATATCATAGTACTGAAATGCTAAGTTTGTAATCATTAATGGGGTCAATAAATCATAGTACTGAAATGATCAGAAATTGACTGAATCACCCTGTATGTTTTGAAGAAATAGAGAAAAACGAGGGTTAAAAAATGGCTCCTAATTAGTGATACCATTGGTTCTTAATAAGAGATAGCATACAAGTACAATTGTTAATAAAATCTTGTAAACATGCCAAGGAGGAGCTTTAGCAGTGAAGCAGAAATACATTTATACATTTATTAACAAGAAATTAATCCCCCCGAGTGGGGTAAGGCAAGT
>JAHWFO010099799.1:0-14547 GCA_023313115.1 Rhysida immarginata
AGCACTAGAGTCAATAGCTGCTTTTATACGTTCAGTAAGCCTTTTCACATTGGTGTCTATGTCGCTCGTACTATGTACGTTATTTAGTGGGTCGTCATCATTTTTGAGAATTTCTCTAAAAAATTTCCAGTCTTGTTTGAGCCTCAGTTCTTCTTTGAGGTCAATGTTTACGTTATCAAAATTTAGTGCAACTGGTTTATGGTCTGAGGATAGATCATTGACAGTATAGATACTGAATGATTTGTAGAAGCCCTTCAACAACACAATATCAAGTACATCGCTTGAAGGAGAATGATCACAATAATATGTATCATCCACAGGGCCTACTGCAATAATATCAGATTGCTTTTGCACGTAGCCATACAAAAGGACACCGTTTAGGTTATGGCATCTTGAATTCCAGTGCGAGTGCTTAGCGTTCAGGTCTCCCGCCATAATAACGGGAATATTCCCGGAAAACAGCTCGTCGAGCTCATTGGCATCGAATTTATGCTTGGGCGCATTATATAGAGCCACTAGTTTCACTTCTCCCAGTGTGGCATCAGTAATGATAGCAGAGGCAGCTTCCATTCCCATATAGTCTCGGGTTGGTTCCTCCCGATGAAGAATGCCTTTCTTAATAATAATTGCTGACCCACCTGACGGGGACTCTACTGTAGTGGGAAGAATTCTGTCTTTACGATAGACACAGTAACCAGGTAGCCTGAAATCGCGGCCTGGCCTTAAGTGTGTCTCACATAGAAATGCTATGTCTATATCCCATTGGGTTAGGAAGTTATAAAACTCAGTACGCCTCCGGGGGATTCCCCTGGCGTTCCATATTACGCAACGAAGTTTACCTCGATTTGTAATAGAATAACATCGATCAGCCATACTGTCAGTGTTTATTCGTAAGTATTCCACTCATCAGTGGCATTTTCTTGCCCAGTTCATTTAACAAATTGCATACACTGCCAATTTGTTTATACATTTCTTGAAAATCATTCACGTTAATGCTCTTATCTTGTTTGGAGACCATTGAGGCATAGAAAATCTCCGGGGACACTTTAGCACTTTGCACTCTCCTGACTTGCGGATATTTTGGACATTTTGTGTAACTGGAGGTGTGTTGTCCATTACATCGAATACATTTTGGGGGATCTTGTCCTTTTACGTTTGGGCAGTCTTTTGACTGATGATCTTTAGCGCATTTGTTACAACGGGGGGATTCCGTGCAACCCATAGATACATGGCCAAATCGCAAACAATTATAGCATTGTAAAGGTTTCTTATTACCTCGAAACATTTCAACACTGACAGCTAAAGGCCCTATGCGGGTCATATTTTTAAGTGTCTTATTGTGTTCAGTGTTTGATAACAGAACCAGAATCATGGGCATATCAATTGATCCTTTGGCTTTTTTAAGCCTAATCACTTTCTCAGGGAAGTAGTTGGCCTTTTTCAGGTCTTCATTAAAATCGTTAAGGTCATAGGTCACGTCTACATTTCGTATAACGTATTTGAGGACTTTTTCCGATTTAAGTTGATGATGCTGAATCTTTAGCACGTTATCAGCCTTAATGCCAGACACCAATTTACTATGAGTTTCCTCATCATGACACCTTATTTTGATCGTCTCTGCTCTGCCTGTGTGTACAGTAATTAGGTTAATCGCCACATGCTTTTGAATCTCACCCAGGATTTGCTTGATTGGCTGACCGTGAGTACGTATTATGATTGGCGGAATATAGGAGCTGCTCTTGGTATTTGGCTTTTCAACATTTTTTCGCTGTTCGGACTTGCTTTCTCGAAAAGCAACAGCGATTGTATCATTTATATCAACAACATCCTTAATGTTGTCAATTTTCACCCCTTTTTTAGCCTTTTTAGATTTTGCAGGTATCCATTTATCCGTATCATTGTATAGCCGTTTGCGATTTGTACTAATCGGGTCTTTGCCATCGTTATCGTTACTCCCTAAGCCGGAGGGGATAATTTCCATAGGCTGAGGATTCACACTCTCTGTTCCACAAGAGTCTCTTAGATAGTCAGAAGTTACACCAGTAGGCTGATTACCTTTCATTGACAGAGCAGAGAATTGATCTTTGAGGAATTGCTCTAACTTATTAAAGTTCTTGTTGGCTTCATTGCGTGCTGCAGATATTTCAGCATTCATATTAGCAATTTTGTCGTGGATTTCAGCAATGTTCCCTTTTAGTGACTCGACTTTACCTTGTAAAATATCATACTTAGTGCACATTTCTTGGCGCAAAACCTCTAGCTTATCCTTAATTATAGCATCAAAAGCTTCGAATCTGTAATCTTTACAGGCATCTTTATATATTTCGCCATATGTACAATACTCATTTCCAAAAAAGTTGGGACAGTGCAAAATATATAGAAAAAACAAAAAGGGATGATGTAACAAAACTTTCTCGCGAATACAAATTAGCAGATACGTTTATGAAATGACATAAATATACTGTGTGCACCAAAACATTTTGTATCGTGGCCGGGACATTCATTTTGAATCGGGGTGTTGCAACACGTTCCAAAATACTAGGGACATACGTTGTAGAAAGCGCCGTTAGTAGTGAAACCTTCCGAATTGTTCGGGAATAATCTAGAATGATGACGTCGTACTACATTCCGTATAAATAAAAGTTGCCATCCGTCGTTCAGGTAACTTATTCAGAACGATGGGTTGAGGCAAGCCAGTTAGCGAAGATCTTCCTGTTCGAATCATTCAAGAATTCACAAACAACGTTTCTCAGCGTGCAATAGCCAGAAGATTTAACCTGTCATCATCTACAGTACATAATATTATCAAGCGCTACCGAGATAGTGGTGAGATCACAGTTCGGAAAGGTCAAGGTAGAAAACCTATTCTGAATGCTCGAGCTCTTCGGATCCTCCGACGTCCCTGCGTCATGCATAGGAATGCTGCGATTACAGACATAGCCACGTGGGCCCGCGATTTCTTCAGGAAGCCATTATCGTTGAATACTGTACGCCGGTGCATCCACAAATGCAAACTTAAGTTATACTGTGCAAACGGAAGCCATACATCAACAAACGACAGCAACGTCGCCGTCTGATATGGGCTCGAGCCCATCGCAATTGGTCCCAAGCACGCTGGAAGAACATATTGTGGTCCGATGAATCAACCTGTACGATTGTTTATGGAAATAATGGACGCCGTTCACTCCGGACCAAAGATGAAAAGCATACTCCCGCGTGCTACAGGCGTTCGGTACAGAAACCACCATCTGTCATGGTCTGGGGCTGTATTAGTGGCCATGGAATGGGAGACTTGCACATCTGCAATGGCACCGTCAATGCTGAAGCGTATATACAGATCCTGGAACAAGCTATGGTGCCATCTAAGAGGCGCCTGTTTGGACGACGTCAGTGTATATTTCAACAAGGCAACGCCAGACTGTATGCAGCGCGCATAACTTCTGCATGGCTACGTCGGCAGCGCATTCGTATGTTGGATTGGCCCCCTTGCAGCTCGGATCTGTTGCCTATAGAAAACGTTTGGCGTATTATTGAACGAAAACTACGACAGCGATGACCCCGGACAGTTGAACAGCTGAAAACCTATATCCAACAGGAATGGGACAGAATTCCGGTTACGGTGTTAGAAAGATTGGTGTCATCGATGCCCAGAAGATTACAGGGTGTCATCAAGAGGGGAGGTGATGCCACACCGTGGTAAACGCCATGCAGTCCCAACTTTTTTTGGAGTGTGTTGCACGTGCCAAACAGGAAAACCACCTGTATCTTTCTTTAAGCATATAGGATATGTGATCCCATGCCTAATTTATTGTTTATGTATTGTAATGCGTTGAAATAAACGGCAATACAATAATCCAAACAAATGTGTTGGAGTTCTTCTTATATGTTGCACTGTCCCAACTTTTTTGGAAATGAGTATTGTATATTTACCGTCACTTGTTTTTTGGCTTGCAATGCCACTTAACGCTTTGCCTGAGTCTGGCATTATGATAAAATTTAAAATAGTAGTCAGTAAAGAATAGTCAGACTGCTAGCCCTGAAAAGGGCTTTTCCAGAATCAGATCTGTAGAAAATACAGCCTTAAAGAATAGGATATAAAAAAAAAAACCGCTGACCTTAAGAGAGTGTGCCTTCAATTACATTCCTTCTCCAATCTATACCATCTATGAGTAGCTCGAACCCGAGATGTGTGCTCTGTCATGATGTGTGGTATATCCTGCCCACTGATTTTGTAATTATAGTGAAGATTTGATGTTTGTTGCTAAAGCGAACCAATGAACATTTAATTGGGTTTATTCGTAGATGATTTGTGTTTGACCAATCTGCAAGTTGATCAGAGACATTTTGGAGGTTAGAGGCATGATCCCGCCCATGGATGCATTTGTAGATTTTGACGTCATCTGCTTAGAGAAGTACTTCTGCATGTGTTTTACTGTCTAGAAGATCATAAGTATAAATATTAAAGAGTAAGATAGATCCCTGTGGTACACCAAGCTGCGGACTTAATGGTTGTGAGCGATAAGGACCGATATGGATAATAATAATAATAATAATAATAATAATAATAATAATAATAATATTAATAATAATAATAATAATAATAATAATAATAATAATAATAATAACAAACGCCTCAGACAATTATTTAAGAAGATTAAACCACACACCAGACATGAGCAGCACAATCAACACATTACAGAATATATGGACACATTAAAACAAAAGTTAGCTGCAAAAACACAACGCCTGAAGAGATACAAAACATGCACTCAGCGCAAACAGCAGAACAAGTTATTCGGAAACAATGAGAAGACATTCTATAAGCAGTTAAACAAAGATTATACACAGACACAAAACACTGGTCTGCCAACACAAACAGCACTCCAACATTATTGGTCGTCTCTTTGGTCTGTCTCAGTTGAACATAATAGGGAAGCTAGCTGGATCAGGGAAGAGGAGCAATTAGCATCCACACTATCAAACATGCCTTATACTGATATAACAGCAGATGAACTCTCACAAGTCATTAAACATACTCACAATTGGAAGGCTCCAGGTGTAGATAGGGTTCAGAACTTCTGGTATAACACTTCACCTGTTTGCATCTGGCCCTTGCAAAACAGATCTCCAACACTTTTCAAACACCACAGACACTGCCACATTTCCTCACACAAGGAATAACATACATGGTACCAAAGTCACATAACACTACAGATCCCACACAATATAGACCTATCACATGCTTGCCTACACTTTAAAAAATAATAACTGCCTGTATCGCAAACAAAATTTATACACACATAGACACAAACAACATTCTCACTGAGCAACAAAAGAGATGCCGTAGAAACCACATGGGTTGTAAGAAGCAATTCCTGATAGACAGTGTGGTCCTACGGCAAACTCACAATAAACATCGACACCTCCATGCAGCCTACATTGATTACAAAAAGGCCTTTGATAGTGTCCCACACTCATGGCTGTTATATACACTACGATTATATAAAATAAACCCTACAATTATCACATTTTTAGAAAGTACAATGCTGCATTGGAGGACTACACTACACCTCACACTCAACAGTGAAACCATCACGACTGACAAAATACAGATAAACCGGGGCATCTTCCAGGGTGACTCACTGAGCCCACTCTGGTTTTGTCTTGCACTAAATGCACTTTCCAACAGACTGAACAGCACAACTTACGGCTACACAATTAAACATAATAAAAGCTGCCACTACACGCTTTCACACTTACTCTACATGGACGACATGAAAATCTACGCCTCCACACAAACACAATTGCACCAATTACTTGACATTACACAAACCTTTTCAAAAGACATACACATGCAATTTGGGTTGGACAAATGCAAAACCATTCACATTGAAAATGGAGTACTCAGGGAAGGGGGCTTCACATTAGATGAACCAGACTACATTGCTGCTATGGAAAATGACGAATTTTACAAATATTTAGGATTTAAGCAAGCCAAGCTTCTGGAGCACAAACACATAAAGAATACACTCACTAAACAATATCTTCATAGGCTAGAGACAATACTTAAAACGCATTTAAATTCCAGAAATTTAATCAAAGCCATCAATACTTATGCCACACCAATACTCTCCTACTCATTTGGAGTCATACAGTGGACACACACACAGATCTTGAGGGACTTGAAAGGAAACAACGTAAACTGCTTACAAAGCACAGAAAGCACCATCCACACACAGCTATTGAAAGACTCACCCTGCCTCGTTCAGAGGGAGGCAGAGGTCTTATTGACATAACAGATCTACACCAGAAACAGACTCAGTCACTCAGAGAATTCTTTTACTCTAAACAACACACATCACCATTACACAAAGCAGTCTGCATGGCTGATACAAAATACACACCTCTCTGAATCTGAACAGCATGCAGAACACCCATAACATTCATACAACATGCACTAAACTTCAATCATGGCTCGGAAAGCAACTCCACGGTAGACATCCTTCTGACCTCAACCAGCCACACGTCGACAAAAAAGCGTCGAACTTTTGGTTGAGTGAAGGGAGTCTCTTTGGGGAAACTGAAGGAACCATGATTGCCATACAAGACCAGGTTATTAACACTAAAAGCTACAGAAAACATATTATTAAAGATTCGACTGACGGGTCTTGCAGGAAATGCCATATCGCAGAAGAAACCATCCAACACGTCATATCCAGTTGCAAAATACTCACGCAGACAGATTATTTACACAGACATAACCAGGTAGCCAACATCATTCATCAACATCTAGCTAAGATACACAAGCTAAGGGACATTCACACTCCTTACTATAAATATATCCCCGACACTGTCTTAGAGAACACCACACATAAACTATATTTTGACAGAGCTATAATCACTGACAAAACTATCCCTCATAACAGACCAGACATTACACTAGTAGATAAGCAAAACAAAGTGACTTACATAATTGATATCTCCATCCCCAACACACACAATTTGCAAAAGACATACACTGACAAAATCACTAAATATACGGATCTTGCACATGAAATAAAATGCCTTTGGGGAGTTAACAGAGTACACATTGTTCCTATCGTTCTTTCTGCCACTGGGGTTATTCCACACTCGCTACACAAAAGCCTGTCAACACTAAATTTCAACCCACACTTATACAAAACCTTACAGAAAGCCACAATTCTAAACACCTGTCACATAGTAAGGAAATTCCTACACCCAAACACCAATACTCCCACGAGTGCATAACTTTTCCTCCCTCGCATTTGAGTCCCTTGGGCTTTGGCCCTCATTTGGGTCCGCCTCTGGGATTGGCTTCCGGACTTGATCCGAGTTTGGCTTCCCCAAACAATGATAATAATAATAGTAAGAATAATAATAAGATTATTGCCCATAAAGACGGAATACAAGAAAATTTCAAAGATAAAAACCTTAAAAAACCATACAATATTTAATTTTTATGTTATTTATGATAATATTTTTTATTGAAATAGAAAACTTATTATTATAATATTTCAATAATTTAAAAAGTTTGCAAAAATTTATTCACCACTCACCCATATTACAAAATAATGTTGATATTTAAATTAAAGAAACTTGGTCTTGCTTATTTATTCAAGAAATTTTATAAATTGCATAAGGGTTTTTGTAAATGTAATACAGTTGTATAATCTCTTTAAGCACCCAAATTTTTTTTTAGTAATTTCCAACAGTAGATGTTCACATTATGTTTGGGGGAACCATGAGAATTGAAGAAAACGCCCAAATCTTTTGTATAAGGAACAAATTGTAGTAGAGACCCTTGTAGAGTATATCCATATTTAACTGAATTAGTCCTTCTTGTGAATCTGATCATCCTAGACTTCTCTACTCTTAATTGGGGACCATTATTTTCAAGACATTGATGAACCTTAGTGATTTTTCTGATGAACCTGAAGATTCAGAGCATGATGTAAATTACCAATTTTGGAGAAAATCTTCAAATCATCAGCATAGAGCAGATATGAGATAGAATAATTTAGATATATAAAATATTACTGTAATATTGAACAACAAATTTTTATATTCTTCTTTTCAGCATATTTGAAAATCGTTTTACGAGTTATATTCTTGTTGTAAAAGACTTTAATTCCCTCTACTAATCATTTTTCCTAATGATTATAATGATCTTATGTTGCAGTTTTTTTTAGTGTTCTTAAATTTACATTGTTACATTGTATAACCCAACGGGGATCCTGTTTTTCGACCTTTACCAGCCATAAGGGTCGGGTGTTTATTTATCCTTGTATTTCCATTAAAATAAAAAAATAAACAAATTAATAAATATTCACTGGAATGATTCTCTAAATAGTCCCAATTTTTTTATTTTTATTTTATTTACAAAACAAAAAAAGTCAAAACTTTTTCAAAATTTATTAGAATCTCGAAAATTCACATAATTTATTAACTAATATTGGTTTCTTCCCAGCATAAAGTTGGTAATTTCTTTTTTATCCACTTAGAATAGGCAGGTACTTTAGTAAATTTTGACAGTTCCACCGTATAGTTGACTATTAACACACCATCTACAACTGAAGAATTCTTTTCAAGTTTTTTGAATTGGGAAACTAGGGCCAAAACTACCGGTTTGTGTCCGCTGTAGACAAAAAACGGGGATCCAGAATCTCCCTATAAAATATTTTCTATTATTTCAATAAGATTCGTCTTCAGGACTTCTTATATGTGTAAATTCTTGAATAACATATTTACCTTGAAAATTGCTTTTTTGCCAATCAAGTCTCCAGCACAAAAAGTCTTTCCTTCTTGGTAGCTGTTAACAAATTTGTTCCTACATACACTGTCCGGTTGTACTGTTAAATTTACTTTTCGTAATTCGTCAGCTTCGCCTGCTGTGCCTGCCATATGAATAGAATAGATTATAACAAAGGATAAAACACTCCCCTTTTGTTAATTAAACATTACTAAAATTCCTGTTTTCAAACATGTGTTAAAAATGGTTAGTAAATAAACTCAGTTCTCAGAACCATATGTAAGTAAATCTCACCACCGGAATGGCACCAAATATGGTAGGAAGACTTATTGTTACAATGCAAAGCTAGTGACGGGTCTTCCAAAGTTGCCGTCAAGTTATGGCATCATCTATTAAATGTTTTTAACAAATAGAGACAGTGTCTACATGCAACAAAATAAACTTTAATGTCGAGACGCGTTTAGCCAGAGACTATCATCGGGCTATGTAGAAATGCTAGCGATTGCCAGCTTATTTTTAAAAGAGGAAGTCCTCCCTCCCACGCATATTGATTAAGTATGTCGCGGAGGCGAGAGGACTGCGGAGGGGAGGGAGCTGCCGAGGGAAGGGAGGACCCCTCTTTTACCAGTGACGCGGAGGGAAGTAGAGTAGATCGAGTGATAAGTTACATTAGATTGGGAAATTATATAATTATCATCATTTATATAAAATCGGAGTCGGTGGACGTTGTCACAACAAAGTAAAAATCTAACAATGGATTATCTAACAATGGATTATTTCCCGATTATACAATCGGATGGGTCCGCTTCTAGTAAAAAATGCTCTTGCATAAAGCACAATAAGCCAAAAAACGTGGAAAGTACATGAAATTAGGTAAAAATATAACGGAAAAAAACAACATAAAATTCGGTAGATTAGAAGTGATGACAGTGGAATGCTAGTAATTACGGGCTTTGCAAATGAAAACCTGGGATCCATTTCCCATTTTGCTAGGAGAGAACCTATATGGGATGCACTCAAAATAGCCTGGACGAGATATAGAGTGGGATAAGAAAGAGAGAGGAAGGATTACCAAACGGAAAAATATGATAAAGTAAATTGTGAGTGATACAGAGAGAAACTACAAATAAATAAATGAATGAATAATTAAATGAATAAATAAAAAAAATAAAATACACACGCACATATATATCCCCTTTCCCTCTCTCATTTAGGCCGCGTTGACTAGTTATATTGCTGTATTCCACAATTTGATGTATTTCTTCTCTCTCTTCAACTTTATGTATGTTTCTTTTTCACATTCTTTCACTTTTTCTTGCATTCTTTCTCCCGCATTTTTGTATGGCATTATTTATTTTCATTTACGCTTCATCATTGTGTCTCTAACTAAAGACGGCTACTTAGTAGCCGAAATGTACATATATGATGATTAAAAACTTTTTTTGTGGAAAATGGTATCCACCCTCTCTCTCCATTGTGTCTCTGTTTTGGTTTTCTTCATTTATTTCGTATTCTTTTATTTTTTATTTTATTTATTTATTCTTTTATTTATTTATTATTCTTTTTGATCGTTGACAAACTTCTTCATTTACTTTATTCTGTATTTCCGCTTGGTAATCCCAGCTTTCTTATCCCACTCAACACCTCATCCGGGCTATTTTGAGTGCCTGCCTCTTCCCTACAGATGGTGGTCAACATCCCATCTAGGTTCTTTCCCAGCTAGTGGTGAAAGGGGATCCCCGGTTTTATTTGCAAAGTCCGCTATTACTAGCATTCCAGTGTAATCATTTCTAATCTACCGAATTTTATGTTGTTTTTTTTCGTTATATTTTACCGTGTCCTATCCATGTTTTTTGTCCTATACTTTATACTCATCACTCGATCTACCCTGGTTCCCTCTTTTACAAAATAAGCTGGCATCCGCTAGCATTTCTGTACAGACTGCTGAGAGTCTCAACATTAAAGTTTATTCATTTTGTTGGATGTAGACCCTATCATCATTTTTTGATTATCTGCAACTTGGACCCTAACTCATCTTATGACAGAATATTATTCTACTTAATTATTATTATTAGCTGGCTTGGTGGCCGGGAAGGTTAAGGTGCAGATCTTATCACCCTCAGATCCAGCGAGTCGCGGTTCGTATCCGGCCTTGGGCATCGATGTTTGTGTTTGTCCTTTCTCTAACATTCCCTCCCGTGAGGTTGGCGTCAAGAAGGGCATCCCGCCATTAAAAATCATTGCACAAATCAAAAATTAACAAGCGACCCTTTGTGAAAATGGTAAAAGCTGCAGACAATCGACAATCGAACAGTGTAGTGAAAAAGAAAGACGCAAGTGGTCCAGGAGCCAAGCTCACTTTGCACGCTCGCCCAAAAAGTAAACCAGAGGAAGCCTGATGAACCTCTTTAGTCCTCCAGAGAATGAGTCCCGAGAAGGGACGAGTCAGATTGTGGATTGACGAATAGAGTCCCCAAAAATCAGCAGGATCTAGAAGATCCAATAGTTGGGGAAGACGGCCTTGTTAACGTCATCAAAGCAGACATCCAGGACATGGCGGGGTCTTCGAAACCTAAGGGGACCCTTAACAGCGAGTGGGTGGTCCAGGATACCAGAAACCAGGGTGTTTTCATGATTCTCCATCTTAGGTTGCATGTTCTTCATAAGAGTCTGGACAAAGGTGCCTATGTGGGTCATCCCCTGATCCTCATAGATAGAGTGGTTGTTGGCAACTCTTCTGTCAAGTTGGGCATTGGACCGGAGAGCAACATTTCGGAAGGTCTGGAGATCTTTCCACCTAGAAGCCCAAGCAGGCATTCCATGAAGTAAGATAGTACAAATCACAACCTTGTATATCAAGAGTTTGTTATCCACACCAAGAGCGCTGTTTCGCCCCAGAAGTGCAATCAAACTGAACCTCGCTTTCTTTGCTTTGTTGAGCGCGTATTGGACTTGGTCGTTCCAATTTAGTTTGGAGTCGATCATGACACCAAGATATTTGTAGCTTTTTATCCACTCAAGTGTCTTGCCAAATAAGAAGAGAGGCTTTGGAGGGTTTTTGCATTTGCGAGTGATAAACATGACCTTGCACTTTTTGACATTCAGCTTTAATCGCCACTTTGTGAACCAGCTCTCGCACTGATGTAAAGCTTTTTGTAGTCGAGTGATGACATGTGCTGGGTTTCGTGCCCAGGTCATGATGGACCCGTCGTCAGCAAGTAAGTAAAGATTACACTTTGTAAACTTGGGAAAGTCATGGATAAAAAAGTTGAATAATGCTGGCCCCAAGACAGAGCCTTGGGGTACACCAGCATTAACATCGCAGGGTTCAGACAAGCAGTCCCCAACCTTAACACGAAAAGTCCTCTTTGACAGGAAGGAGCGAACCAGAGCAATTAGATCGTCAGGGAACCCGTAGGTAATCATTTTGTAAATGAGCCCATCATGCCAGACTTGATCAAAGGCCTTTTGGACATCGAGGAAAATGAGGCCACCAAACATAGAGAGGTTAATGGTAATGCGTATGTCAAAGCACGCAAACGTTCTGAAATTGATATTCCTAGTGGATGTACAGCAGTGAAACTACAGTAATGGAAACAACCGTACACAACTAATGGAACAACCCTAAAGTAGGTTTAAATGGAACAAACCACTCAACCTAGTGTTGGGTCGAAACGCTGGAACTGCTAAAATATCGTCCGCTAACTACCGTGCTTCCCTACTGTATGATATTGGATTACTCGCAAACAAATCATTTCTAGACAAAGTGCTATAGAACATTTTCGTCTTCTTTTGACATGAAGAATATGTCACTAAATTTATTGTACATAATTTTGAAACACATTGTATGCATTACCCGTAAACGCAAGAAATCTCCAGGGACCCTGGCCTTATATAACAAAAAACTGGACTGGATGAAGAACTACAAGTACCTTGGTGTAAAAATTGACTCTAAGTTATATTGGAATGACCATGTACAATATGCCCTCAACAAGGCTAAAAAGGCAAAGTTCACCCCGATTGCGCTCTTGGGGAGAAACAGTGCCCTTGGATTGGACAATAAACTCTTGCTGTACAAGGTGGTAATCTGCACCACCTTGCTCCATGGAATGCCTGCCTGGGCGTCTATCTGCAAATCAAGGTGTAGGGAAATACAAACCTTGCAAAATGTAACCCTCAGGACCATTGTTCAGCTGGATAGGAGAATAGCCAACAACTCTTCCATTTATGAAGACCTCAATATGGACCACATTGGTAGCTACGTCCAAATGCTCCTAAAGATATTGCTTCTTAAAATTGAGACCTACGACTATCCCTTGGTAGCCAGTATATAACGGACCACCCTCTAGCCCTTAGGGGTCCCATAAGGATACGAAAACCCCTTCACGTACTGGAAGTAAATTTCGATAATATCAATAAGGTTGTCTTCCCTGACTTCTGGATATCTTAGCCGCAGATGCTCAGGGCTATCTCTACGTCAATCAACATCTTATTCCTCGTTCTACCAGTTAGGACTCTATTCTCAGAATGATTCTCGAGAGACATCAGGATTCTCCTCTAACTCAGTGTAATTCCCTTGGTTACGTTGCAGGCGAGTGTGCTATGGAACGTAAGCTCTGCTCCCAGACCACTCGTCTTTTCACTACACTGTTCGATTGTCGATTGTCGTGCTCTTAGATTCATTTGTCGATTGTCGACGTGGGCACAAAACTGTAAATCCACCCATTTGGGTGACTTTCAATGATAGTCATGAAAGTTTGAATAGTCCATATTGTGAAAAGTCTGGTCTTCAAATTTTAATATTATCATTATTATTATTACTATTATTATTATTATTATTAGTACTATAATAGAGTAGTAGTAGTTCTCAGCGGGGACAGACGTGTCCCCAAACGCTCCCACCTTCCCCAATGACCGCAGTTTTTCCCCTCCTGCAACCCATCTTATTCCGCCTAGCCAAGCAGTAATCCCACGTCCAACGAGTGGACCGAGTGCAGGTCGTCTTTACCTTTTCTATAACTATGATAGTTTCCCTATTATTATTATTTTATTAATTTAATGTTATGATTTTTCTCTATCTCTCTCGATAACCTCTCTCCGTCGTCAATCTTTCTCATTTTATATATATATTTATTTATTAGTATTAGTTGTTCTGATTCAAGTGTGCTGTTTTTCATCTCTATACAAGTTTCTATACGTACTTTATCAGTAGCCTTTTTTCACTGTCACTTATTTTAACTACATAGCCAGTAAACTATTTTAATTAATAGTCAGTTTTTCGTTTTATTTATTTATTCTTATTTTATTTTATTCTGTTTGTTTAAAATTTACAACTAGTTCAACTTGCCTTTTCCATTTGCCTCTGCACTTCCTTCCCCTCACCGCCTCTCTATCTCCTCTCAATGGCACTGGCTCTTCTATCTCTTCCTAACATCAGCTACAGCTTCCCCTGCTTCGTCTTCACACTTTGGTGCGAGTTCCTTTACCCCTTTCCCCTTGGGTACCCCTCCCCTTGATTCTGTGGCTTGCATACATGTAATTGTTACTTTTGTATACCTATTTGACCTTTGGCTTTTTCTCCCTCTTCTAATTGACTCTCCCCCAATTCTGTTTTTTTTTTATAGAAGGAGATGAAGCCAGAAACTGTGGACACAGATTAACAAGAACAACAGGAAACCACTATTCCACATCAGATGTTTATTACAACATATGCGCATTTCGGCAGCCAAGCTGCCTTCCTCAGCGAATACAAGAACTTGATCAGACCAGAGGAGTTA
>JAHWFO010099800.1:0-25076 GCA_023313115.1 Rhysida immarginata
TTCTCTCCCTTTTTCATCTTTTTTCTTCATGGCCAACTCCACGTAGAATTCCTGCAATGGCAGATGCTTCTTTTTCATCCATAAAATTCTAGGCAACTGGATACCTTTGAAAATTTTCCTCTGTGCATCTTGAATACCTTTAAGAAAGCAAAATTGAAAGATTTTAATAAGATCTTGAATACCTTTAATATGATGACTACGTTGCTAGAACAAAGGAGAATATGTCTCCGATTTTGCATATAACAGAACGGATTAATAATGAACAAATTACTATAGATCAAAGTTCATTCTCTCTGGAATTAAGAATTTTAGATAATAAGTTGTTACAGCCGACCAATAAGAGTGCTGAATTAGATAAGAGACCCTTCTGAAGAGCCTAGTGAGATTGAAAACGATGATTCTATTCCTAATGTGAATGGACTGTTAAAGAACGATGATGTGAACTCTTTGGTAAAAGTAGTCCGCAATAAAGTAATAAATAAGGAAAAAGATAATCGCAGTAAAGAACAAAAAATTAGTTAAGATCACAACATCCGTAGACTAAGAATTCCGATGTTAATCGGAACTAAAAAAGTGGAGATACAGAATGGGAAAAAATTTCTCAATTCTTTTTTACTGCGATTTTGTTTAATGAATATTGATGATGACGTAATTATGGCTGATCTAAAAGAAGATTTAATTAAATAGAACATTCCAGTTCGCAAATAATGTAGATGGAGGAATAGAGAAGGGAAACGATCTGTTGGGGTTTATGTAGAAGTTGATGGGGATGCCCACGCTTTTGATAATGCTATTTCTTGGCCAAATGGTTTAAAAGAAAGACCGTTTAAAGGCCTTTTCCAAACATTGTTCCTGAGAAAACAAGAAAAGATTGACTGATTAATGGACTGTTATACCTCAATGCGAGATCAATTAGAGATAAAATGGAAAATATTCCGTTATTGGCATCAGAGTTGAATTCAAAAATGATCTGTGACACGGAAACATGGCTGGATTCAACTTTTACCATTGATGATATCAAAATTGAAGGATATAATGTGTATCGTACCGATAGACAAACTAATGGTGGCGGGGTTTGCGTTTATATCTGTCAGTCAATCCAGGTAGAAGTAATAAACACAATAATGTTAATCGGCTGTGAGATATTAATGTTAAAAGTACATTTATGGAAGGGGAAGGCGTTGAAATTAGTTGTGATTTATAGACCTCCTAATTATCCTTTAAAATTTCTTATTGATTGGTCATAAGATAATTTAAATTGTTGTGAATATTTTGTACGGTTAGGAGATTTAATGTGAATTATAACGTAAACAGTTTATCCCGCTGTGAATTGGAGAAAACTGCTGAATCCTTTTTGTTGACACAGATTTTTAAAAGTCGTACAAGAGTTACTTTAAAATCGTATAGTTTAAAAGGAAGCAAAAGTGAACACCTTTTAGGAAGAACACAAGTTCCAGTTATTGCTAAGAACAATGCAAGGAGCAAGATCTTGTCATAAAAGTAAAGGTACCATCAGTAATGTTACTCAGGTACAAACAGCTCCCATCTCAGGACAGGGGCTTTTGTGAAAGACGAAGCGGAAACAGAACCTAGTCTACCCGTAATACAGTCAACCTAGTCTACCCTAGAGCCGATCTGTGGCGTCTGTAGGAAACCTGCATAGCTGAAAATGTCTCAAAGACATAACAGGCGCCTCATTCGAGAAAAACTGCAGGGTCGGCATAAGACTCGTGCTCATCCTCTGGCAGACCGGCACATGCGCGAAAATTTCAAAAATGCAAGATACGATACCTTGTACATGCCAGCTGGAAGTGGGTTGTCACTAATAAACCGCGAGCTATTCTTTAGCGTCGCAACGATGGCAAAGAATTGGCTACTTCCACTAATCAATGCAAGAAGAAATTTTCTCTAGGGTTCATGATTGCAGCTGCGTATTGTGCTCATGATAAACTCGGGTTGCACAAAGAGGCTACTAACGGTAAAGTATACTTGGTCTATTTACAACAGAAGGCAATTTACCTGTCAAGAAATAACTCGTCTTAAGGTAAACACGCTCACCGAATACACATCCACATCGATAAGACGTCGCGTCACACCTTACGTTCTTCATTGGCCTACAGTGCAAAAGATCCCATTTTCACCCATCCTTTCTGTGTCCCCAGATGCCTCACCCTTAGACTCCTGCGATTTGGTCTCTTTAAAAGAGAGCTTGGAAAGCGTCAACCTACAACCCCGAGAGGCTTACGGAACGTGTGTGAAGCTGTGTGGAGCACCATCCCTTTGCAGTGCCTCGTACAAGTGTTGTTGCAATGGAAATTGCGATGTCGGGTTAGTATTTACGAAGGGCAATCATAAAGTTCATACAATTGTATAGAAGGCATATCGTATGGCAACCAAATTTGGTTGGGCAACAATTCCTCTGCACTTCGTGGGAGGCGACTTCACAGCTATAATTTCGGCAGAAGTGTGAGTTAGCGCAGAGTCTGTGGAGAGGGATTGGTGACCCCATCAAATTTGGTTGCCGTAAGATTATGCCTTCTATGCAACTGTATGAACTTTATGACCGCCCCTCATTCAGCAGGGTACATCACATTGAACAGAACAGAAAGAGGAACGGTATCTCGAAGAGAAATTGAAGGTCAAAATTGTTCACCGTTAACTGCCTGATTTTCTCTGTAGACCCTATAGGTCTCTTTAAGGACGGTTCACACTCAACGACTTCGCGTCACGAAGCGTTTACCCGAATCCAGGCATTTTCTAGGCGTCACAAAGCCGCGCGTGTTAAAATGCGGCGCTGTTTCATATTCAGTGGGAACGAAGCGGGAAGCTAGGCGAACTTTTCTTTCCTTTCAGCCTGCGTCCCCTCTATCCTCCCCAGCTAGACGAACTCCGGCTCTGAGTGGATATTGGACGAGTCATCCTCTCATCCAGTCTCTGTTGCTTTCTAGACATCGTGTATATATATATATATTGTTATAACATGGCTCTCTTGTCATCGCGTACATGTATATATCATATTTTTTTTATTAAGACACCTGCACAGAAAACATGCTATCGGCGAATTTCAATATGGCGGAAATGGGTTAGAAATAGTTGCTAAGGACTCTGGGATGGAGAGATGCTCACTCGTAGCTGATTGGCTGCGCATTCGGGGCGACTTCTGAAAATTCCAACACGGTTGGAACTCCAAAACCCGCGCCACTGTCGCCTCTAACCAGATTTCCGCCGTGAATTTCGCTGAACGTGAAACGGCTCCGGCAACCAAAATCGCGTCGATGAATGTGGACCGCCCTTCAGTGTTATATATTTGAAATAAAAAATATGAACGGGAGCTGTTCCTCCAAATTTCAGGTAATGATATTATTTGAAAAAATGGAAGGAAAATTCTGCGAGCTGGATTCGAACCAGGAACTCGAGGTAACGTATTTGCCCAGAACCAAGTAATTGCCATGAGGTTATGGTGATTGTGCAGTCCTTCCCTCCCTTTTTCGCTCTGTGTATTTACACATGATAGCCTTTTCTCGTGGAGCTGATGTTTGGTTCCATATTTTAGTTTTTTTGTAATATTCATGGATTTTTGCCCTCTGAATATTTAATTAAGCCTCTCTTCTTGGCTATTCAGCGGGAGACCTTTGACCTCGTTGGGGGTGGTTCTTCCCTCTGCAGAATAGCCTTTCGTTGCCATGTGTGGGTTTTATGACCCTTTTCCGCTCTTGGACAGAGGAATCAGCTTAATTAGCGCGTTTTTCTTAATTTCGTCTTTTGTGAGAGAGTAACCCTTTCTTGGATCGGATGACCCGGGATTCGACGGGTTTGGCTGTCAATTTATTGGTCGATAGAATTGTTTCGGCTTCTTTATGAAGTTTTAGACAGATTTTCTCTCCGAGTTTTGGAGAGGAAGTTGGTGACTGAGTGGCCAGGGAGCAGGTCGTAAGACCTCGCTTGCTGGTCAGGCAGAGTTGGTCAGGGAGCAGGTCGTAAGACCTCGCTTGCTGGTCAGGCCACAGGAGCAGGTCATAAGACCTCACTCGCTGGGTGACCGATGGGGCAAGATCGGACCTCGGAATTGGTTGTTCGCCGATGGTCCTACGGCTTCGAGCCTTGTCGTAGACGGATGGGTTCCCAATCTCGTTCGGCATTGTTTCTGGGTGGCTTGTTTGACACATGGTCGAGCCCCTCTCTCTCTCCTTGGTCTCTGCCATCTCTTTTCCTCACGCCGGGTCCTCGCTGATTATCTCCGTCTCATCAGCTGTTCCAAAGAATCATCGTAGCTCCGTTGGTAAGCTGAGGTTATTGTAGGCAAGTTCGCACCGATTTGCGTCTTTACTTACTTCGCTGTTTTTACTCGCTTAACCGTCTTTTTGTCTTCCCCGTTTCCTACTTTATATCCCGGTGACCCAATCCAACGTTCACTCTGTCTAATAAAGGCGTTATCTATGGCCCAGACAGTTTTCTTTCTCTTTCTCTGATCACGAGAGCACCAAGCCAGCAGTACTCTGAGGATGATTGTCGCCCTGTATTAGGTAGTAGAATTGTAGGTAACATTTTATTTTTTGCTTTGTGGGTTAAAAGCCGTGTTTCTGTTATATTGTTGCTTATTTGCTTATTTTGATTGATTGCTTTGTTGTTGATTGCTATTTACATTTGTCATTTGCTTTTGTTATTCTGTTTTGTTTATTAAACTGGGTTGTTTGGCTTTTTAATGCCTTTTTATTTGATGCGTTATTTATTCTTATTTTTTTGCCGTTTTTTGCTCTTTCTTGCCCTTCAATGCGAGTTTGGTAGTGGTTCAACCGCCTGAATTCAACTATACGACTTTACCATCTTGAACACAACGCAAATTCAGGACCGTTGAATCGTTCGCCAAAATCGTATTGGTTCCCACCCCTTGGTTACCCATAAGGTAAGATTTTCAAAATCTGGTTTTCACCAATCAGTATAGTTGAGAATTTCGAAGTTAGTCGTAATAAGCATATTTTCTAATGGCTCCTTATAACACTATTGACTAATGAATCCAATAGCATGTATCTCTCTTATAGCATGTGTATGGCCAACGTATATAGCTTTCTTTACTTTAACACGAAACATACTAGTTGCCAAGACTTAGTAAATGACCATCATATATCCTGGAAATGATCCAGAAACTTAGAATCAAAAATCAGCGGGTTTACGCTTCAATGATACAAACTTGTCTGGTTCGATATTAATCTAGAGAAGCGTCTTAATCTGTCTTCAACTAAATATTCAAATTTTATTCAAAGATTTAGCATTAAGAAAAAAATCTTCTGAAGTCTTTAATTTTTGATATTTGATCATCTTATTTGTTAGATAAAGTTTCAAAATATTCTAGAACAATATAGAGCAGTTTTACTTATTGAAATGTATCATTTCGTTCTAAACATTTTAATGATTAAACGTGCCATATTTTTAATTTTTCTTTTACTGTAACATATAATTTAGTTGATTAATTTTTAGAAAGAACTTAATTGAAATCACCTGCTATCATGTCTTCGGTAATAGGTGTCCGATTTTCTACAGGATTTGGATCTGTAAAAAAGAAACATTATTCACAACCACCATTAATAGAAAAAATTCTTATTATTTAGGAGAAATGTTATTATCTTTTGCTAATAAAAAAAATAATATTTTCATTTCGTTTATTCTTAATATTTTCTTAAGTACTTCTTCATGCATTTGCCATGAGAATATGGATTTAGCCAAAGATAATGCGATATTTTTCTCTGTTTAATATTTTAAATGATGTTAGCTTGACTTAGTATTTTAAGAAAGTAGTTTGACATAATGACTTCATTAAATTGAAATAAAGAAAAATAAATAAAAAAAATTCCACAGACTAGGACGAGTCAGTCTCAACTACTTGTAATAAGTCAAAAATACCTGTAGCCTGTGGATATTTCATTATTTTCCTCACCTCATTTACAGAGACCTGGTTCTATTCTTATTGTACAGGGTGAGAAGAAAAATACTTTTTGATTTCACGTAATTTTAAATTCAAACCTGTGGAATGTTTATAAATATGGTGACCGCAGCTATATTATCTCAAAAAAACTTATTTTCTCTCCGCCAGAAGACAGTGAAATCCAAGCTGGTGCTCATCTTATATCAAAGTAGTTGATGCGCTTTGCCAAAGTAAAAGTTTTCTGATTATGCATCGTGTTTTCAAACGCAAATTTATTTTTTGAGTCCAATTTGAAGTGGTACAACAATTTCTTATTTACAAGAACGCATCACTGAAGCTGTACGCTCGATCAGGCTGTATATGATGCAGAGAGTCTGGTTCGAACTAGAGTATCATATCGAATTGATTGCAACAGAGACCATTTATTGAGTTGATGCAACTGTAGCCACCAAAGTGTAAGAACATTCCAATAGTTTTGATTTCATAACAACTTGAAACCATTGACTCTATTAACCATTACTTATAATATATGAGGACTGCACAGCCGCAAAGGTGTCGCGAAGACCATAGAAAACACTTATTAATATGCATTGTTTTAGTAATAGTGAGACGTCTACCACATATACTAACTGTTTGCTTCTTTCTAAGAGTTGTGATTAAGTTGGTAGATAATCCGTCTAAATATAATCAATTAATACAATTTTGCTGATCGATATGCAGATACCTTACAACGTTTACGTGCCAAATATATGATTTACATCGTGATTGTTTTTAATTGTTGAGACACAAAATACAATTTTAATTAAATAAAACAGGATAATCGTCCCCGGAAACGCAAATGGTGCCATCCTTCTGCATGGTAATGCCCGCTCTCAAGTAATCAAGTAGACGGTGGTAGAGAATCCATTATATTGAAAACTGACTGTCCCCAACTACAAGAGAATTATAAAATCCGATCACTAAAGTTGGAGATGCAGTCCACCAAGAGTTGGATTCTGTATCTACAGAGTGTGAAATAGTTGTTCCTAATAAATATAGCGTATGTGTATCTAAGAATTTTTCTAGTGATGGGAGGCTGATACCTAGTAAGACAAAGATAAATAAAAGCGTTGCTTGCTACTGACACTTCTAAAGTCCAGAATCTGTTTTCCGTTAAAAACCAGAAAAGAGTGCTTGATTAAGCACTGGACTACTGGTATTTGGAGTTTGCCTATTAAAAGGCTAAGAACGACACGGCTGAGAGTGGGCAACGTCTTGGATTCAGTTAAAGCCGAAACAGTGGCCAAACATTTACTTGATCATGACATTCCTATAATTGAATGCGGCCGTTGGACCACTCCATCAGGGGCTGCATCTCAAAGTATTTTTATTAGATTATCAGCGAATAACTATGAGAATTGCTTAAAGCTCTTTTCATGGCCTAGAGAGATTTCGATTTCCCCTTATTGTGGTACCAATCCTGAGTTCGGTGATGATTACTGGAAAAACCTGATGATCCACGGAGGCCTGCTTAATATTAAAAGTTATAGATTTGATCCGAAAAAGGACAATCAATCGCCCTGTCTACTTTATATTAACGCACGTTCTTTGTTTAATAAAATTGATGATTTAGCGATCATATGCCACAACCTTAGCCCTCATATTGTGCTGATTACAGAAACTTGGCTTTCTGCCGAAACTGATGATTGCTTGATTAATCTTCAGAATTATCATATTTTTAGAGCAGACAGATTTACTCGAGGTGTCGCTGCCTATGTTACTGATGACAAATCCACAAAAATTCTATCAAAAAATAGGCTTGATGGTTTGGAATATCTAACTCTCCAATGTTCGGTGTCGAGGTAAGATCATTATATTAACTGTTATTTAATTGGCCCGTCTTATATTCCTATGACTACGTGCGTTGATGTATTCTCTGAATCTGAACCCTCGGCTATCAAATATTGTCATTGGAGATTTAAATTGTGATGCTTTGTCTTCGTCTTCTGATTTGTCCCTTTTACAATCAATCACGAGTGATCTGGGCCTGAATCAAATTATTGTGCTTCCTACGAGAGTTACCAATACATCTGCCACACATTTGGACCACGCTTATTTAACTGATGATTTCCGTTATGACAACGTCAGTTATTTTGACATTACCCGCTGCGACCACAAAGCAATTTTAATTGATTTTAAAAATTGCTATTTTAATACTCATGCATTTTTAAATCCTCTTAAGTTTCACAAGCCTAGGTTTAAAAATTTGGATTTTAAATTTTGTAACTATTTATTGGATCTGTCCCTATAGTGAAAGTTCTGATCAAAAATTAACTCAGTTTGTGTATATAATGCTCAACGCTGCTCAAGCTGCTGGTATGTATTGGACCTATAGTTCTCGTCGCTCCACTGCTAAAACTTGGTAGACAACTGATTTGACTCTCAGTTATCAACATAAAAGTTTTATGTACCACAAATTTAAGAAAGATGCAAACACGATTACGTTTAATAACTATAAATTAGCTAACAGAGTTTAAAACCAAGAGAAAGTCTATCGTCTAATTGACAGCATTAATCCATGGAATATTGTTAATAGGAATATTCACATGACTAGAACTATCTTAACTTCTGATTAGGCTACGGATTATTACTGAATGATCCCTGTGGTATTTCTATTCCCGATAGGATTATAAGCAATGAGGCTACCACCTCCGGCATCTTAATTAAACCTGTAGTTCCTGGAATTTATAATATACATAAGATTATTAGAGATACCAAGTTGAAGGATAGTAAACATGCTAATATTATTCCTGGTTTTCTGTTGAAGAACATCAAGTTCGCTGAGCTACGCCCTATACAAAATCTTTGTGAAACGACTATCTCTACGAAGAAATTTCCAGTCGAAACAAAGATCGCTAATATCATTCCCATCTATGAACAGGGCGACTCAACAATGATTACTAACTATCGTCTAATTGCGACTCTTTCTCCTTTGACTAAAATTATTGAAAAATTTATCTTCTATGAAATTAAAAAATACATTTGGTTAGGTCTTCCAATCCAGCAACAGGGTAGTCGCCCAAATAGTAAAGTCAAATGGATTCCTATCCAACTTATTATGCAAGCAGTAAAGGGTTTTGACCTTGGTCATAAATTTATTATGATACAGATCGATGTCTCAAAAGCCTTTGATACGAACTCCCGTCCATAATTAATTGAAGATCTTCGTTCTCTTCATGTTTCTGAGGATTACCTTGCTTTAATCAAGAACTATTTGACTAGTAGAATAAATATAATTGATGAAATCTTCCGGTTACCCATCCATCGACTCGTGGTGTGTTACAAGGCTCTAGTATTGGCCCTATGCTTTTTGCTGTTGCAACCGCCTCTTTATATTATTAAGAATATTATTAAATTGAATATTAAGAGTTACGTTGATGACAACTTGTTATATATGTCTATCCGAGGTCTGCACAGACAGAGGTAAATACCATGGCCCAACATGATCTCCAAATTAGGAAGTCGTGGTATCATCAACGTGGCCTGAAGCTAAATGCCCAAAAAACTAGGACCCTAATTATAGACCGGAAATCTTCCGATAACGACACACTTATCTTTTTAGGGTTTGTCTTCGACAACACTCTTTCTTTCCAATCCCTCTGTGAGTCCATCATCGTCAATCTTAAAAGACTTCGGTATCTTATGAAAAGACTCCGCTCAGTTTCATCTAATGCGAAAATGATTATTGTAATTCAAGTAAGGTCCTTTCTTGTTTAGCTTGGGCAAGCTTGTCTAATCTCTGTTTTCAACGCTTAAAAGTAGCGTATAATGATGTCGTCAGAACTGCTTTCAACGTATCAAGCTTCGCTTCAATGTCTGGCCTATGTTATACGCATAATTTAACTACTTTGGAGTTATTCAAGTCAATTCACCTCTTACATGAACTCACTGGTGCTCTCCGATGTAGTACTCATCCAGCGTCCTTTGTTCAGGCTTGGCTACTAAAATCAAAGAATTACCGGTCCACTAGGAAATATAAAATTGATGTCCTTTATAAAGTGTCACCCTTTGTAAGTAAATACTTTCCCTTTAATGCAATTGAACGATGTAATCTCATTCCTCTAAGCATACGTGTATCTGCTATTGAATGTATTTCTCCAGGCTGTCCCGTTAACTGTGCCCACTTTAAAAGACTTATTACAGACTTTACTCTTTTTTAATTGTATATTCCTTGGAATGCTTTATTAATAATAAATAAATAAAATAATCCGAATGATTCAAGAGTTGCTCGCTCGCATGCATTGAGAAGTCTCAGAACATCCACCTTACAGTCCCGATTTGTCCCCAAGCGATTATCATGTCTTGACCGTCTAAAACTATCACTAAAGGGACAGAAGTTTAATTCGGACGCTGACAATTTGGTGTTATGCAATGGTTCTGCTAACAACGCAGGAATTTTACCATATGGGAGTCTTTAGATTTAAGCACCAATATGTTCATGTTCGTGTCTTAATGTTCATGGAGGTTTCTTTGAATAAAAACAGCTTCCTAGCAACTATTGAGCAATCCTCGTAAAAAATGAATCTAACTAAGAGTGCTTTATTTAACAAAAACTTTATTTTGCTACAACGTGATTTAATAAGAATTATTAATGTGTAAACAATTTACAGAAGTCGACTTCTTTGCCATTGGCGTATGTCCTGTTTATTATATGCAGTCCATTTGAAGTATAATGACATATTGACGGGGAATATGGGGATCTATTCAAGCACAGTCTTCCCGATCCGACACCATCGCTCTTACGCTTCTTATTCTGATCATGACTTAATTCTAATTTGTATGGATGATGTTGAGAATAATTTATCATAGTAATCATTTTCTGTATATAAGGGTATGTAGCCCCTAGTGTATTTTCCTTGATAAAGTCGGGAATAAATGACGAAACTAGTCGGAAACTCTATTCTCCTTTTATTTTGTTGTAAGGTCTCTACCAATTTTATTGATAGAAACAGCACTAAGGACTCTTCACTCAATGAATCATTTTCCAGTAAAAAGAATAAATTTATCAAACGAGTTGCATAATCAGAATCACACTTGAAACTGTTTTATTATTAAATCTCTAATTCTGTTAATTATTATTTTATAGGCAACTTCATCTTTCATAATTAATCATTTCTTGACAAGAAATATTCGTTAATAATCACTTTAACAAATGCAGTCAATGAAAAATTGACAAAGCTAGAACATAGTGAATTCAGATCCAGTGTTGGTTATAACATCAAATGGTTTGCGTTTGAAAGAAAGGATTGTAAGGAAAAACCTTTATTCGTTCTAAAATTTAAGATTCGTTTCTTACAAAAGAGAAAATTCGGTTATGGCTGGGAACAAGAAAATATAATTACCGATTGGAAGCCACGTAGAAAAGAAGGCTTTTGGAAAACGAGATTCAACCAAGGGAAATGCAGTACAGTCTTGGTTATATTTGACGAATATGAATAATCGTAATCTGAATATTCGTAATCCCCCCAAAAATTACGCACTTTGAGAACTGATAACGGTTTTATTAATGAACAGATTAAATGATATTTTAATATATTCATATAGGCATTATAAGGAAATGTTTCTCACTAACTTTTCAAGCCCGCTTATCCGTTTGGGTTGCGGGGGCAGCAGCCCTATCTAGGATCTCCAGCGGTCGCGATCTTCTGCCATCAGGCGAATGCCCTCAATAGTATTACCCAAGCGACTCGAATCAACACCTCCTAAAGAGAAAGTCTCTGCACGGAAACGTCATACATTGTTACATCTTCTAAGTAGGGCATTGTTATTCGTATTTCTACCAATAATAAGCCCTGAAATTGCACTTCTTAAGGTGATGTAACAATGTATGACGGTTTCCGTGCAGAGGCTTTATCTTTAGATGGTGTTGCTCGAATCCAGATTTTCCATGTACAGGGTGTTGCAAATATATACAGGGCAGTATTGCTGGGTAGCCTATGCGCTTGGCTGCAGGGGCCCGCTCATAACAATACCACCTGTAATAAAGATCTGGGCACTGAAATGTCATACATTGTTACATCACATCAGTAGGGCATTGTTAATTGTATTTCCATAGAATAACATAGAATGGACAGCTTAGCCGTTTCCCATGCTAAGCGATGGTAGTGAGCAGACGATGGCGCCCTGCGATGCATGGGTGGAATCCGCTGTCTGTTTAACCTGCGTTTCTATGAAGCATGCTACGACTTTTTCAAGATTTTTAATTATTTCTCGGTCTGTATCTCAATATTTGGAGGATTCCGTATCGTGAGAGAAAGAAAAACGAGATTACATCACCCATTTCTTCACGTGTTTATAACATTTGCTACGAGTCATCTGGATAATAGAGGATTCGGACAACCGAGACTGTAATGTAGGAAGGATACTGATGCTCTCGGAGGAAACACTTTTTCAGAAATCGATATTCTTTTTTCAGCGTAGGATAGTCATCTATGAAAGCGTTCGATTTAATACGTAACTTGTTTTGTTCTCTTTGCAGTTGTAGAAACCTTTCCATAGAATAAATATTATTTTGATTACGAGCACATTCTCCAAAAATAAAGGTGAACTGAGTAAATGATGGTATATTCTGAAATTTCGCCAATCCTTTAAGGGTTTGAAAATTTTTAGACACGAAATCATCGCAGATATGAATGGTTTGAAATTTTTAGACACTAACTCAACAAACCGAATTAGACGAAAAATCACACTTGTTTAAAGCAACGCGGAACATAGTCAAAAAACTAGAAAAGAAAGATTGTCTCTATTTAAAAGACGATAAATATGATTATTAAACCTCTTTTGTGGAAACGTGGCATTCTTCCTTCATCTATACACAAGTATCCACAGATCATACATAAGGTCAGTTCTTTTTTTATATATATCTTAGTTTTACGAAATCATCTTTTTTTTTTATTCTCATCGAGTATCTTGATCTGTGTTCTCATGAATTCAACCCATATTCTATGATCCAAAAATGAAGAGAAGCAAAAAAATTAAAAAAAAAAATTATTGCGATCGAATGCTATCTCTTGGTATCATTCATATTATGATCTATTCTAAGGATATTTTTGGATTTTAAAAGTTCACATTTATGCAAAAGAAAACCCAGCAAGAGTTACAATTACAGATTTTCGTCATATTAAATATTTTATTCTCGCGCATTCTTTACTTCGTTATTTTTGTAATAATATTTAATAACAAGGGTGCATTCTTATTAAGTAGCTTTTTGCTAAAGCTCCTAATAAAATGCCTAAAGTAAACACTTCCTTCAAATGTTGAATGGTTGTTTCTTTTAAACTATCTAGAAATTAATCCCTTAATTAAAAATTACCTCACGATGTAAATGACTTACCAGGAAACATTGTGTCTATAATGTCGTTTCTTCCTAATCTACGAAGTGATGCAATTAACTCTTCTTGGGTTGCTCCTCTTCCTTTAATTTGATGCCACTTTTTTAATATTTGATAGACGATCTCCTGATCGCCATATTTGTTTGTGTTGCACATAATTTCGATTTCCACTATCTTGTTATCATGGATACCCAAAGATCGTGCAAGCGGCCTAAATTCTTCCCGACTTATCAGTTCGGATATGCCAAAGAATTTCAAATGCAAATTGGAATCTGTAAGATGATATACGTGAGATCGTCATTCTCTTTTAAAGAGATAAATGTAAATTTTTATGAAAAATTTATTAAATGTACAACCTTTCAGATTATTTTGCGAAATGCTGGGTCCATCCTGTTCACACTTTGCTTCGGCTGCACTCACTATGCCAATATGACCCACAGCTCCCTCGTCGAGTGGAGTTTTATCATCCGCAAAACTCATCTTTCTTTAGCTTCAGAAGAAATCTCGACTTGAGAGGAATTCTCCTTTATTTCTCAAGCATTTCCATTTGAACAAAAGCTATCACTGAGATCCGCTGTCAAACCCTTGTCTCGTCCTCGCTATCTAAAATGAGAATGTAATACGATGACGTGATTAATTAGGAGTAATCAGTTAATTATTCTCGGGGAAATAAGTTTGTCTGACTTCCCCACATAATTAATATTCTAATCAATTACACATTAGCAGATACCAAGAGAAGATGGAGTAAGCATCTATTTGCAAAAAAAAGTAAAAAAAAAAGTATTTTCAATACCTTTTCAAATATATAAAACATTGTATCTGGACACTTGCGCGAAGTGTGGATTCTAGAACATATTTGGACCAGTTTGCTAAATACCAAATATATTTACTAATATTTATTTTCATTTTATTTCGCCTATTTCTTGTGAAGCATTGTTGTGTGAAATCTAATACTGTTTTTGTCATTATTCTTTTTATCAGCATTTAAAGTCCACGCATATGCCATGGCTTTGTTGCGCACGCTGGAAGCGCAGCTTGGCTTTGTGGAAGAGTGCAACTAAGGCTAGGGCTACGCTTCTTTTCCTCTCTTCACAGTCGAACTTCCAATGGGAAAGGATATCCTGATAATCGACCATTCTCCAGCCACATAAGTTCGTATAAATGACTTTTGTTTTTTCGAATGACTCTCCCCCTGGTGACTTCTGGATTATCCCTCCCCTCTCTCGAACTTTGTGACTTTTCTCATCATGACCATAGCATTTAAATTCGTATCTACCACTCTTTTCTCTTAATAAACTGCGATATACCCTTGTGGTAAATGGTCTTTGCCCAAAACTCGTCAAACCCTAACCCCCCTCCCGAGTCGGCCACTACTTTTGACTCAACCTCTAATTCGGTTGACCAGTGCGGGCCTGTGTAAAAATATGGCAGAAAAATTGGTGATACGCGGGCTCCTTCCTCACTATTGGAAAAAGGGGACCAATGCGCGAGCAGCAGCCGCCGAAATTTGCAGGGTAGAAGGTCAGGGTGTGACCAATGAACGGATAGCACAACGGTTGTTCTCCCGCTTTTCGTCTGGAGACATGGACCTGGAAGATGCGCCAAGGAGCGGTCATGCAAAGGCCTGGTGCACTTTGAGCTGGTCCCTAATGGTCGTGGTATCACCACTGACCTGTATGCTAGACAGCTCGAGCGCATTTACGCCCCACTGGCCGTCCAGCAGCCCGCCCTGGTCAACTGAAATAGAACCCTCCAGCAGGAAAATTCTCCACTGCATCGGACGCGAAGAACATCGCTTAAGTTGCAGGAATTGGAGGGCATCGAGTTTCTGCCACACCCAGCGTACAGCCCCGACCTGGCACCTTCCGCTTACCAACTTTTCCGATCCATGGCGCACTTCCTGCGTGGACGGCGCTTCGCCAATATCAGTGAGGTTGAAGACGCCGTTCGTGACTTTTTCGCCCAGAAACTGGAGGAGTGGTTTCGCCAACTGGCTGATCGTCGGATGATGGACTCTACTTTGAAGATTAGCAGTGAGTGGTTCCTGTCTGGTGCCCATTTTAGGGCGTGTCTAAAAAGTCCGACCGGTCGCCAACAGGTCACGTGGTACGATCGGCGATCGGTCGGCGGCCGTTTGCTTCCGTTTGTTCGTTCATGGACAGCGCGGTCGTGAGCATTCTGCTTCAAAATGGCGTGGCAGCAAGTTTCCTCCTCATTTAAGTTACTACGAATTAAAATTGTGTACATACATAAATTTTCTTCACCCGTCTTTTCTTTTTCGTATTCATTTCTTATTTCTTGAAGCTGTCCAGTGATGTATTTCTCTATCTCCTTTCTCCAAAATATATTTATTACGTATTGGGCATTCGAACACTTGAATTTTCTACTTTCGTCCGCCATTTTGATTCTACTCATCGAGGCAGCCGACCGGCGTTGGACTCCGGTCGCGATTAGTGCGACCGGTCGCATTATGAAAAGGCTCATCGCCACCGATCGTTACTTTATGGACAAGCTGTTCGCGACGGGCTTCGACTGGTCGCGACCGGTCGGACCTTTTAGACACACACTAAAAGTTTCCGCGGTGATCGGCCACTACTTTTGACTGAACCTTCGTAAAAGCCTTGCACCAACGTTGTTGTGTTCGGAGCTGCACGATATCACCTCCATACACCGACACAATTTCCTTATGGATATTGACTGGTTCAGTCCTTTTGTACAAAGAAAGCGCATAAAACTCCGCCACTCAATAGCACTGGACGATGAAATAAGAGCCGCCATTTTGTTTGGACTGTCACGTCGCTAGTGCTTGGCGGATGCACACGACACTAATAAGAAACTTTAACAATGAACCAAACTAACTCTTATATATTGCAATTTTCTCATATATGCCGTCTTTTTCGAGAAAAAAAAATACGTGACATTACTTTTTGATCACCCCTCGTATGTACGATATCGTATAACCATGAATAAGAGTTTTTGGACGATTTGGGGTCTTAAGTTTTTTTTTCTAGACTAAACAGCCGTCAACGTGGGGATTGGCTGGCGGAAGAAAATCTTGTAAAAAATGAGAAGAGGGCCAGTCAATTCTCCAAATCTATTTTCCGTGGAGCATGTTCAAGATGCACTGGATAGAACAATTGCAAGGAAGTACGGGAGCTCTATATGAGAATTATGAGAAAAAACCGTTTTTAATATTTTGGGGAAATCCGTTTTCTCGATGACCACTCACCATCCTGGGAACTGGAGTGTGTGTATGTGCTATCGGTAATGTCTGAAAAGTAGATATTGTATAGAATGCCTAAGCAAAACAGGGAGAACTAAAATAGTATAGACGAACTTCAGCTGGTGAATTATCACAAAAAAAGAAACAAAATAAAGTAAATAGACAAAAATGAAGCATTTTTACCACCCTTATTCTCAAAATGAAAGTTGACGTTTTAATCACTTAAAAGAAACAATCTTATTGGCAAAACAAATTCTGACGTCACAAACTGCTCCATGCAAATAAAATTACATAGACAAGCAGGAAAAATGAATCTATTTAAATTTTTTTGTGTGGCAAAAACCCAAAATTGGAAAGAAAAATTTGTTGTCATCAGGAAAAACCTGTATGCAAAATTTAAGAGCAAATGGAAAAGAGGAAGTGCTTCAAAACTCGACTGAAAGGTTCCGTACCATCTCACAAGATCCAAGAGCGAGCTAATATAAGGGTGGTAATAAAACTTCATATCATCTTATGTCCATAAATGCATATTTCCACCGAAACGGCAATAATAATGGTATGCACAGAACTCAATGTGTTTTTTTCTGTTGCAGAGTTATTTTTGAGTTTTCGTCATGCAGTGGGGGTAAAATGTCTGATATTCATATAATGAACAAACCGAGATGGTCTTCGCATACAGAGATGAACATGGAAATGGTCGAGAGGCCGCGCGGATTTACAATGAAAAGTACCCCAACAGACAGCATCACCCGATTTATAAAACGTTTGCAGCCGTCTTTCGGCGTTTGTGTGAAAAGGGCTCGTTTGATGGAAGAGCCGAACACGGAGGCATCTCAAAAATGTTGTGTATACAGAGCCAGCGTGAATATAAATGAACAGCGTGTCAATACAGACGGGAACATTCGAACGGGTACGGCAATCTATGATGCGATGTGTGAACACTTGCACTGCATCCCAAGGAGGCCACTTTGAATCTTTTCCGTAACGTTAACACAATTACTACCAAAGCAGTGTCATATTCTGTGCTAATTGCTCTATTACAGACAAACAGTCCATTTTCGGGCATATGTTTGTATAAGATTTTTTTATTCCTTTTCTGGTCAGGAATCGCCTCCTGAAATTGTCCCTATTGTTTTAGTTCACCCTGTAGAATACCCGAAGTTTGTAGGCAAATTATGAAATGTCTGTTATTTGCGATCGTTCCATACTTTTCCTAAGCATTCTATAAAAGAACAATCTGCATCTTAAGCAAAGCACACACCTTTGTTAACATTGCACATAATTTTGAAAATGAACGAATAACTACGATATAAAGTAAAGAACGTTCTTACCATAACCTTCGCTAGTCAAGAGGTTAACTTTTTTATAGTTCTCCTTATAATTGAAGATCATCTTCATAAAATAAGTTTTCGAATGATTTCCTATAATTCCCTGGAAGCGTTGATATCACTGTTCACGAAGAGTACAAAAAGCAAATCTCTCATGTATCCAGGAGAACATCATCTTGCTTGCATTTTCACCACATGCCCGAACCATCTCAAACAGTTATTTGACTATCTCCGCCATATTTATTCACACAGCGTTGCGCATGTACAGAATCATTGTTATATGTATCTTTCACCTACACAGACGTGTCAGATAATCCATCTCAACTTCACAGTTAGAATTCTTGTGTCTTTTTTTGCATAACTCAAGCTTCAGACCCATATAGGACACAAGGCATAAGGACACTCTGATGCTTATAACCCATACCCGCTTCTTTCATCAGAATATTCTTCTTAATTTTTGTACCGCTTAGTACTTTCTTCGGAATTTCTCCATCTATACAACCATTACCCTCAAAGAGGCATCCCAGGTAAACGAACTCGTACACCTGTTCCAGCATACCGTTATTTTTTGAATAACAATAGAAAGTACCGTTTGTTTGAGCTTTGTAATAACTTGGAGATATTACTATGAGAAATTGTAAAGTTCTCGTTAAGAAAGCAATGAGCATAAATTTCCTATAACCCGCTCTTCCTTATCTTTACTACTTTCTCTCTATCGATATTCACGAATTAACTTTTCATATGAGAGTCTGAAGGAGGATCTAGAGATAAGGAACTGGATTCACGAAATGGCGTCGCAGTTGAATTTTGGTTTGAGATTATTTTCTAAATATTGAGGAATAGAATAATTTAAACACGAATACGACACAAATGACATCATAGTCAAAACATAAACGTAAACTAATTTAACGTGATAAATGTCTTTAATGGAATTTCATTATTATTTGATTGATAACGAATGGCCGACATTTTTCGTTCCTTTCATTAACTTAGAAATTACCCCTTACCCACAGTTTCTTAACTCTGTGGTGAAACATAAAGAAATTGAATTTCTTCAGAAACAACTTACCGTTTGTTCTCTTGGCATCTGTCAATTAAAATAGGATTTTATAATCATAGTTTCAATGAATTTTCTTTATGTATGATAACATGAAATGGCGACATAGACGATTTCCCTCTCTCTTTCCCTCTGTTCCTCGTTTTAATGTTATCTGATTAGCAGAGATAAATGACGGTACATTATCTATGGGAATGCTTTACAGATAAATAAATGAAAATCACGTACTTCATATCACATTGAACCTAAAAATTTAAATCCAAGATAATTCGATTATGTCCAAGTCCAGAGATAATGAATAAGAAGAATTTTGAAATCTTGTTTCCTCAATTTAATGTACAAAGTGAGATGGTGGTGAATAGTGATTTAAACAAATTATGGTTTGTTTTGTATTTTAATAATGTATTACCAGGTGTGTTTAAGCACTCAGTTTTTTTCTTCTCGTATGTTTTATTTATCAATGCTTCTTTGAACTAATTTAATTCCTAAGCATGGTTTCTTTTTTTATTTCTGTAAATAATTATTTCATGAAATTCATTGTTAAAAAATTTATTCCATAGAAGCCTCTTAATTTTTTCTCTCTTTTCGTGTCTTTTTTTCAACAGGTGGCACACAGAGTCCTCGTGATATGAGCAGTCGACATGCGCATTGACATCACCTTCTAAACTTCACTAGCGGCTAATTCTCGAATTCCTCCCGCCAATCAGAAGCGTCAAAAGAAAAAAAAAAGGTTTCAGTTTCAGATTTCCACTCCAATTTCAGAATAATGTCGAAGAGCCAATATGGTGAACTCGCTTCGCATCGTAGAGAAATGCTACATGTTCAGCACTTTTATCTTCGCATCGAGCAGCTAATATGAGATAGGATGAATGACGCCGACAATCTGCAATTCAAGAAACTCCACATTTCTATTAAATATACTAGATGACATGCGTGATGCTTTTCGATGCCTCCACCCCCTTCCCTCACCCTCTTCAAGCATTTTTACTCATTCTGCTCTGCTCGCGTCGCTGTTTTTTAGTTTATTTCATGTAATTTTATCGCAGATTTTACAATTAGTGCTACAAACTTGGAAAAATTACATTATTACAAGTAATAAAACTGCTGTAATAATAATGGCTTCGAACAAAATATTAATAATAAGTAAACATAATCAATGTTCTTAATAATAATGAAGCATAAAGCCAGTATGTGACGAAAATATTAGCTATAAAGTCGTGTAAAGTTAAAATTGCAAAAATTGCACAAATTTTATAAAAGTTGAAATTTTATATAGCATTTGTAATAAAATATACTTAATTTATAGCCTTTGTTAGTTTTTATTTTAAAAAAACGTCTAAATGAAACGCTAAGTAATTAAAAGTTCTGTTAATTTTTTTAATAAGGATTTTACTTGAAATTCGACGATTTTTAAGCAAGTTGAACTTTCTGTTATTTTAAAAAAGAAATTTTTATTATTCCAGTCGAGCTCCAACAACGAGTGTGAACTTTAACTGCGGCTTCAAAGATTTATTATTCCTTACTAACTGCACTGAAGCAATCATGCGCCTGCAGTTGGTAAGTTCAATGTATTTTAAAGCCTTTGTATTTTGCGAACATTCGAGCTCATATAACCGTTTAATAATCCGTTGACTTTTTCTGTACGCTTTTAAGTTATGGTTTACCTAACACAAACTGATATAGAAGAAAACTCCGACGAACTCCGGATCTAGATTTTATAACATAGGTTTTACGTAGTGTGTAGAATGTTATAATGAAAATTTAGCTGGACGTTTGCGACCGCTGAAGTTCTTGTACTTCAAAGTACATCTAGCGGCGATGCATTGTTTCAGCAGCAGGTGTAGGTGATCATACAGGTGGCGAATGTCATCTTGTGGTACGTCTGCCTGGTGAACCTGCTGTGTCAGGTCATGGAGACTGGAGGCAATCGTAAACGACGTCCCACCATATCCCACATGTGCTCAATTCGCGATATGGGGACCTCGCGGGCCATGGCGGGGCCTTGCCGTGTGCGGTCTGGCGTTATCCTGCTGAAAGACTGCGCCGTGTATGGTCTACAGAAAGGGCAGTAATACAGTCTGCAGAATCTCTGACGTACATGCTACTGTCAGGGTGCCTTGGATGGTGACTAAAGGCGTTCTGGTATCGTAACCGATGGCACCCCAGACCATGATCCCGGGTGTTGGTCCATGATAGCGATACCGGATGCATTGTTCATTGGCACGTTCCACTGGTCTGCGCCACACCCCTCCGCGTCTGTCGTCGGTGTCCAAATAAAAGCAGGATTCGTCGCAGAAGACCACCAGGCACCATACCATTTGCCATCGCATTCGTTCACGACATCCTTGCAATCGTATCGCGCGGTGCTCAGGTGTCAAAGGAAGACACAACAATGGACGCCTGGCGGACATTGTCGCGGCGTGTAACTGGCGTGCTATTGTCGCTACTGACACTGAAGCAGTACCGGGAATAGTGATGTTGTCCGCGCAGTTGCCGCAGGGTGATGGTTCTGTCCACTAGCGCTGTTCGCAGTATCCGCCTATCGGTACGAGCTGACGTGCTTCTCCGGGCCTCAGAGCCTGGTCTTCTGGTATGTGCGCCTTCCTTTCGCCATTGCCTCCAACATCGGCCTATCGTCCGTGCGTCCCGCGTCACATGGACACTAAATCCGCCTGGTTGACCATCCAGCCTCGGAGAGGCAAATAATCCGACCTCGTACAAAGTCCGTTAATTGCGTGAGCGGTCGTTTTCCATCCTCAGGACGATAAAATATTGCACGAGGTTTGTTTGTATCGCACAGGTAGACCCACAAAGTCCAAAGTAACAACAAACCGTCATTTATCACTTTCTAAATATCGTGCGTAGAGCTTCTTCCAGTTGGTCTTTCTCCCGACTAGATAATACGGTCGCAACCTGTGAATTTTTGGCTTCAGACGCTTTGCAAGCTGCAGATCCTGGGAGATTATGCGACATACAGTTGGCTGGGAAACTCTTGCATGCCGTGCTATTACACTGTGTTGCAGGGTCTTCTTTTAGCACGTGATCCTTCACTTTCTTCACCAAAGTACAAATATGAACCCTTCCCACCAAGCATCAATTTTTGGAGGCATACATAGTCGCTAAAAATTTGAAACTAACTGTGAGCCATTCCCCGATGCCATTATATTTATAGCCCATCTAGTCTCCATTCTGGCTTTCACCGATGTCCCAGGTAACAATATGCAAAACTGTGAATGCAACATGAATCAACCTCTGTAATGGTGGAATATAATAAGGATTAAAAAATATTTTTTTTTCTATTGGCGGGGTTGGGGGTCCTCAATTTCTCCAAAATGGGTCTTTGTAACCAAACAGTTTCTTTTCAAAAAAGATTCGTCTCAAAGAGAGGAGGCCGTTCACGCATTTTTATTGTGTTTGGATCGATGAAATGAATTCTTCTGTCATTTCTTCAGTTTTATAAAAAAATTAATTTCTCTCAAAAAGTAGCACATTTCCATAAAAAAATACGTCAATGCATTGTTTAAGGATCCCTTTTAGTACGAATTAATTATTAAAAAAAATTTCTATCCGGGGGGTGGGGGTGTGTGTGGATTGTTAATAACTCCAAAACGGCTCATCAGAGACAATCAAGTCACTTACAAAAATATTAATTTTTATAAAAAAAAAATTAATATCTCTAAAAAGTCTTACCCAATTGGCATAAAAATACGCTAAGGCACTATTTAAGGTACCCTCTACGCATAAAGATTTTTTTTTTATTAGTTTCTGCTATCTGCCGTTTCAGAGGAGTTAGCTGAACAAAATTGATCACATACGAATTTTTTTTTTTTTTTTTTTTCAAAATATCGACATACTATGTTGAACATAGCTTTTCGAACCATGAGCTTTTAAGTCGATTTCTGAAGGGGAAAAAATTTTGAGTTTCGGAAACGAACACATGGGCCTTCACTCTTAGCGAGTGATAGGCCAATAAAGCCCCAACCTTAATGGTCTCCTTTAGTTAGTTTGAGCATAGCCACCGATATGTGTTGGGGGTGCCAATGCAGAGGCCTTTCACTATCTCGTAGCCCGTGGCCATATTTTATGAGGTATGAGTTTTTGCCACCAGGGATGATGGAGTTTTTGCACAGCCTTCTATTATTAGAGTTTTATTGCTTATAACTTTTAATAAATGCATTCGGACATTTACATAAACTGCTTATGTAAAGTTTACATGGATTAACCACAGTTAATTTCCTTTTGGTTATTTTTAATATAATTAATTAATAGAAGGGTCAAGTAAAGAGCTGACTGCAGAAGTAAAGAGTAGAAATTTTCAAACCATTTAGGATAACTTTTCACACGTTCAAAAAAATCTTATTCTTTCTTAATTCCTCACATGTTTTCTCAACATGGAAGAGAGTTTTGGTTGACAGTTTTTGAATCTTGATATGAGGTTTCCGCATCATGCCTCATTTCAATGCTTTCTTCTGTGCGAGCATAAGTTCAAGTTTTTAATGCGAGAGGGGCATTATCAGGGTTAATAGATAAATCACACTAATAGTGATTTATACTAGATTCATATTTAATTTTTGCCCTAATGCCTTAATAAGAGAAGGGCGAATTTGAGTTAAGGAAGCTATAGACGTTGATTAATTTAATTCGCGATTTTCGTGAGGAAAAACAAATACATCGAACTTCATTTTTTTTATTAAATTTGTGTGGATTGTTTTTTTCAATGAATGCATGAATTTATACTTACTAGTAGACCCGGCAATGCTTCGCTATTGTTATATATGAGCGCCTTTTAAAAATCAATTAATGAAGCGCCATCTTCTACTTTTCTACGAACTGTACTAAGCTGAATATACTCCAGAAACTTTAAATTAAGATATTTTTTATTTGGTAAGCCTATATATTGCTGCAAGCTGCGCTCAACTTACCTGTGAAAACCCCATGAAAATTCGTCAAGTAGTGTTGGAGATTAGCATGTTCAAACAGATAAACAAACAAAGTTTTTAAAAAAGTTTTTATTGTATTCTGCTTGACTTCTCTCCAATCACCGGACCTTTAGCTGAGTGAGTTAGACGCAGGGCAGGAGATGAAAGGTGGAGATTAATGCTCACTTTTTCTGTATACGAGGTCTGTTCAAAAAATACTTAGACTGACGTCATAAAACAAAATGCGCTTTAGGCAGTGGCTACATACAGTGCAACCTTGTATGCCTTACGTTCACTACAAAGGAAGTGACAACGTGTACCGCCATCTACCAACAGATTCAGATTCCAAACTATCTCAAATTTCGAAACAAGCAATATGGCAGATTCCCATCGCTTAGTGGAAAAATGCAACGTTTTAAACAATTTTATTTTAGCTTCGAGCAGCTAATATGGGATAGAATGAATATTGTTAACGGCGCCGATCATCTGAAAGTCAAGAAAAGCTACTTCTCCTGTTAACTCGAGTTAGATCTGATCGCTTCGCTATCTAAATTTTTTTGACTCTATTGCAATTTATTTCATGTAATAGATGAAGGAGGCTCTTCTGTTTCTGATTTAATTTTAGTGAAAATTATTCAGGGCCTCTATCAATGATTTGAGCTGCAGATAACATCCTTGATTTTTTTATTTTTTTTATTTTAAATAACGGATTTATAGTTATTATAACTATTCATGTAGTCAAAAGATAATAGATTCATTATAATTCTTATAAAAATTCTTATTTTCATTATAAATATTCATTTATTGAATAATAGTTTTTTACAAGTCATTAATCGTTAAAATTAAAAATGTTACGATTTTTTCAAATAAAATTTAAAATATTAAAAAATGATTAATTCAAAGAAACTTATTAAATTTATATAACTTGGGATGAGAGAAGATAACACTCGAAAACGTTCTATTCATTATACTTAAGTTTGTTTTAGAAATTTTAAATTTCTTTTACTGCGCCATAAAAGTGACTATCATCTTATTACTGAAGCTGTCTTTGGACATTAAAACGGTTGGATGACCAGCTATTCTATTAATTTCTTTGTTTTCACCAGTGGACATCCTGCATTTGAGCTATTGTGGACATCCTAATATTAACACGCACAAGAACAAAGTGTTGCATCCTAAAATTTATTAAGACGTCCAGTGAATATTAAGTGTGTTTTGTCATAATTTATTTTATTTTTATTTTTACTATCATAATTTAT
>JAHWFO010099803.1:0-12500 GCA_023313115.1 Rhysida immarginata
AGTACTGAAAATTTCTAGATGGTAATATAATGGTACCATTAGATCACGTGACAACGTACCAATTACGACCATCTTCAAACTGGTTCGTGTGATGAACCGTGTTTATCAATTGGTGAAAAACGATTTGGTACTTCGTAATGGAAAAATCCCAGTTAGTTGGGTCTGCATCCATGTTTATCGAGTGGCAAATAAAGTTTTTAATAACCTTTCATATGTTTCGAGAAGATCGAGTTAAAGACGGGCAAATAGGGAGACAGACACGTTCGCCACAGTAACAGCATAAAGCACCTTTCGGTACTTAATAACTTTATATTTGCTCACAGTTCACTGCAACGAGTTGTTTGACGCATTACTTGCTCTATTTTACCATTAAAAATTTTTAAGGGATGTCATAACCGTGCTATTATTAGAGCATGTGCCATTGTACCGATTTTGATCACCTTTGAAATGGTTCGTGAATCATATTCATCGATTGGCGAAAAAAAGATTCGGTACTTTGTAATGGAAACCCACAGTTGCAGAGATGACATACTGCTAGAGTTAGGAATGAAAATGGCCGTCTGATGTATCACGAATGGAAATCGCACCGAACCAGAATGCATGTGAAAATCTGATACATTCTGCTGAAGCCTCAACTGTGTAAGTGCTTGCAAAATAACTTCGACTGAATGTGACGATTAGTCAACGGTGACTAGATGCATACCAATAACTAAACTTAATTTCTATTTTAATCAATTAAGGAAATACCTCCTGCTGCAACAGTGCAGTAGCAACCACGTGGATATCCGACGTCAGTAACAAAGTTCCCCGAATAACTTTGCTCAGAGCGGCCAAGGACAGGTGCACGAACTGAACGAGCTTTACGGAGTTGTAGCGCTCTAAATGAATGAAGCTGACGACGGGCATTTCTTTTCCGCTTTTATTACTTAAACTCGGTGGTTTAACCTGTGAGCGAACCAGCTGAGAATTCTGTTGTGGAGAGTAAGAAATCGTACGTGTATCGGAATCCAAAAATCAAAATCAAAAAAGCTTTTAGATATTATAACTTAACAAATATTACTTGATTTAATTTTTTCCATAAGTTTAATATGGGGGACAATTCCGTGTGCCATTTATCCCTATCGAATTTTATCGCCACTTCGGATGAGCGCATTAACACACGCAGCTGTGACACGATGTGATTGCTGATGGTTCGCTGGGCTGAGCGTTCGATGTTGGCTGGCAAGCCAAAATAGGCTGGGTCATCTTTGTCAGGGAATCCATGGATTAAATCCAAGTAATCCTGCAATTAAGACGAGCACAATTACCAATTCAATTCTCCGTTGCATGTACACGCACAATACTGGATAAAATAAAATAGCCAAATAAATTCATATACGAGGGTTTTTGCCTCCTGGTCCAAGAATATGCACTACTCCCCATCCCTTTCCACGCAATGCGCCAACGCGTGACTAGTCGAGTGAACCCATCGGAGAGGAATTCTGGGGTTGTTGTTGACACGAGGATTGAATGGCATCTTTCACCTCGTCGTCGTCAGAACGCCACTCATGTCCCTTAAGGTGCTCTTTCTTCTTTGGGAAGTGGTGAAAGTCACAACGCGCAAAGTTACGGACCAGGAGGCAAAAATTCTTGAACAACCCTCGTATAAGGTGACAAATGAAAAATGAACACCCAGAAGGGATGAAACCACGTTCCTGAGAACTGATGTTCGGAGTCCTGTGAATGATACGACACTGTGATCACAAGTACAACCAAACTGTATAACATTGTTTATTGAAGATACAAGGTGTCAATTTCTTTATGTCAAACTTTAATAACATCTATAATCCACCTACCCCCCCCCCCTTTTGTTGCGATGCAAGCCTGCGTTCAATCATACAGATGACGAACACTGTATTTATGTGTCAATATATCCTTGAATAACCCTTGAAAATTTCGTTTTTATGTTAAAAAAAAAATTACGAACTCACATAATTTCCCGTCACCAAAAACTAATATGTAACTTCTCAAAAAGATGGCAACTTCAAAACTGCTTTGATCTGATGAAATTAGCGTATAATATACAGGGTGTCCATAATTAAAGGACCCTATGCAAAGCTGCCTACAGGCAAAAATCAGTCATCGGAAAAGTGTGAAATTTTGTGGAGAATATAATGAAGGGATGGGAATTTGTTTCAGCAAAAAAAAAAATAAATAAATTTAGTTATGAATTTCGCCACCAGAGGGCGTTTTAACAACTAATTACAAATTTAGCCACACGTGTAAAACAATACTTTAACAAATTCAAGAAGTGTAAAACACAGAAAATTACAATATAACATGTTCCACGTGATGGCCATCATTTTCAAATGCCATCTAAAATCGTAAGACGGCATGTTCCACAGCTGACCGAAGTGTGCACACAAGGCGAGAAATGCTGTCTTTAAGATCGGGTAAAGTTCTTGGATTGTCACGACTTACCAGATGTTTCAAACGTCCCCAAAGCCAAAACTTGCATGGAGTGAGGTCTGGGGATCGGGCAGGCACGTAAATTTACATTTTCACTAGAGGTAGTCAACGTAAAACTCCCTCTGGTGGCGAAATTCATAACTATTTTTTTTTTTTGCTGAAACAAATTCCCATCCCTTTATTACCATAAATCTTTTACTATAATGCGACTCCACTTTTTCGACCCAAAAAATCGGCAAAAATCCTATCCTCTTGTATAATGCGACCCCCATTTTTGACTCCTCGCAAGAAATGAAATGTGCAAACTTATACAGAAAAAAAATCTTTATTTTTAAATAGTCTGGATATTTAATATTCAAAAACCTTCAAAATCTGATTCATCTGTGTCTTCGAACAGGTCTTTCCAACTTCATCGAGGCAGTTTGGAAGTTTATAGCCCTAAATTGATATGGAAAGCTTTCTCACTTGCACATCGACAAAAAAAACACAACAGTAAATCAATTTTCTTAATAAAAAGACAAGTAATCTTTATTCAGTTTAATATTTTCACTGCAGAAGCTTTCTTGCAGGCTTTGGTTCGAGGCAGTTTGGAAGTAGGCCTATTTAGAAGTATCGATGTTTGGGAGAAGTTATTTTCGATGTTGTTAGATGTTGGCGACGAGAAATTCGAATAAAAAGTGAATTAATTTATTGTATAATGAACTGGACACGCAATGTAATTAATGTATAATATATGGTAATGTTAAAAGGACAAAATCTCCTCCGGCCGCAGTCGCCGGAGGGCTGATTTTTATCCTCTTGTATAATACGACTCAGCAAATTTAGATGCTTTTTTAGGCCAAAAAAATTCGCATTATTGTAGAAGATTTATGGTACATCCTCCACAAGATTTCACAATGACTGGTTTCGCCTGTAGGCAGCTTTTCAATAGGGTCCTTTAATTATGAACACCTTTGTACATCACAGTACTTTAATTATACACTACATGTATATACAATGTATAGTTCAACTTTTCAATTAAATGCAATAATCTTCCTTGTAAAACTCTGAAGTACTAGTCTCTTGGACTCCTTCTGGTGCCAAGTTTGCTTAGTATATTCGGAAAAGTTCGGAATCCACAGTTATTGTGAAAAAAAAACAAAACTAAAACTGGTTAGTACTCGCACGTGAGCACTGTTACGATCTTGAATGCGTAACTCAGAAACTACTCGTTGGAATACGATCAAACTTAAACAGTATACAAAGTTTTATGTAATCCTAAAAATCTTGATTTAAAAGTAATCCTGAATATCTCAAAACTTCTTTATCTTGAATTTTTTCTTTTCCCGTAAAATTTGACATATCCAACTTTGACTGGATTACACATTCCGCCATCTTGGCTAGCTTATTATTTCAACCTACCGGATGATTCAGTCAATTTCTGACCATTTCACTCGAATGACGTGCATTAGGGATAAACAATTGAAAGAATATGAGCGTCATATCGAGTTTCTAAATAGTTGGAGTTTGTATTGATGCAACGGCGCTGCAAGAAAATTGTATTGTTGAAAAATGGCGCCCGCTTTATCAACAGAGCAGAAATGCAAGGTTGTCGAATGGTATTTCGAGACAAAATCACTTGTAGCCGTGCAAAGAACGTTCCGGAATGAGTACAAGTGTCGAGACGCACCAGGCAGGCAAGCAGTCATGGATTTTGTCAAGCAATTTCGTGCCACTGGATGTGTTAAAGGCAAGAAAAAAGGTGGGAGCGAAGCTCGTGTTCGAACGGCCAAAGTTGTCGAAAATGTTCGCACAAGGTTGGTCGATTCCCCTAACAAAAAATCTGTTTGCCGCCTATCCATTGAAAAAGGGCTGCCGTATACCACGACGTGGCGAATTTTGAGAAAGGATTTACACCTGTTCCCGTATAAGATCCATGTTAATCAGGAGTTAACAGACACGGGAAGACAGAAGCGACAACAATTTGCGATGGAGTTTTGAGCAGAAATGGAAGCCAATCAGGACATTGTGGACGATCTGTGGGTGTCAGATGAAGCCTTCTTCCATCTGTCAGGTGACGGTAATAAACACAACGTTCGTTTTTGAGGTTCCCAGCACCCTCGTGAGATCCATAAGTCACCTCTTCATCCACGAAAAGCTATGGCTTGTTGCGCGATTTCCAAAAGAGGCATCATTGGTCTGTTCTTTTTTGAGGGCACCGTAACGTCACAGGCTTACCTTAACATGTTGGAAACCTTCTTCATCCTCGAGCTGCGAAGGAGGCATATACCGTTTCGACATCAATGGTTTCAACAGGACGGGGCTAGGCCTCACACCACTAATGAAGTGCTAGTAGACTTTCTCAATCAGAAATTCAGAAATCGTGTCATTTCAAACAGGTTTCCAGATCGATTCGGGAGTGGCTTTCTTTGGCCCCCTACGAGTCCTGACCTAAACCCATGTGATTTTTATCCCTGGGGGTTCCATAAAGACAGTATGTTCACTACAGCACCGAGAACCCTAGACCAGCTGCGACAAAGCATCGTCGACTGCTGCACCCTTGTGGATGCAGAAATCCTGGATAGAGTTACGAACAACTTCACCATTCGGTTGCGAGCAGTTCAAGACGTTTTGTGGTGGCCACATTGAGCATATCATCAAGACTTTTCCACGGGAATAAAAACTCCGAACTGCCTAAAATGTCATACTGAAATGCTAAGTTCGTAACCATTAATGGGTCAATAAATCATAGTACTCAAATGGTCAGAAATCGACTGAATCACCCTGTATGATGTCATCGCTGAGATACTCTGCTTCGGCTAAGATAAAGAACCCGCCTCTGGTATTTGGTTTCATAACGTTCTGTGTCACATGACTCCATCTGGGTATTCATTTTTCCATTGCCATTACTACAAGTTTTTGTAATTGAATAATCATTTAAACTTACTTTATAATCGGCTGTCGGTGGAAGTATCAAATGGGAACCAAGGGTTGCTTTGTTTCGACTGGACCCCGTCAAGACCTTGCTGTTAAAGAACTGCTTCAAATACGATATCATTATGTTGGTATCAAACTGATTGTCGACTCTTCCTCCGTAAACAGCCTTCTCAAACAGGCCATGTACAAACGCCCATTCGTCTTCCGACACTTCACAGGTATCAACGACAGAAACCAACCAATAAACATTGCGCAAAAGGAAAAAATCTCAACAAATTACATGGAATTCACAAAAAAAATACAGTGCATACTCACCTTCAGCCTTAGTGCAGAGCTCATCAATGATAAAGGCGCCAGCTCTTAAATCCGCAAAACTAAATTCATAAAATTTAGTCCATCCCTAAGGTAACGTGCAAAGTTTTAAAACTAGACAAGAGTAAAAACCAGTGCTCATGCTTAATTGACTCGTGCACAGTGCATTCAAAAACTTCTCGGGCCATTATAAATACAAAAGCAGTTCTTAATCGAAACAGACTTCTTTATTTGAGATTCAATATACACTGAGTTAGCAAAACTCATGGGATAGCAAGCACATTGATTGATGGGCATGGCTCACAAATTCACAAGGGTAACGGATTCTGGGAATGGACCATTAGACATTGTGGGAAGAGCTTGGATAAGTGATTAATCAGAAATGGCACGTCGTCGCGAGTTGACGTCTTTTGAACGGGATATGATAGTAGGTGCCCGACGCATGGGATGTTCCATTTCGACCATGGTGCAGGAATTTAGCTTTCCCCGCTCGACGGTCTCCAGGGTGTAACGGGAATGGCTGGATGAAGACATCACAGTCCACAACAGGCACCATACCGGGCGTCCAGCTGCCCTGAATGATCGTGACCGGCGACACATGGGACGAATGATTCAGAGAGACAGGAGCGCAACAGTGCAGCAAATCACAGACCAGTTCAATACTGGCCGCACTAGAAACGTCTCTCGGTGGACAATCCGTCGGAATCTGCATGCCTCAGGTTTGGCAGCCGTCGCCTTACACGGGTGCCAATGCTTACCCAGCGTCGTCGGACACTCCGGCGTGCATTTGCCACCGACCATCTTGACTGGACTCTGCAACAGTGGCGTAACGTCATATGGTCAAATGAGTCACAATATCAACTGTACCACGCTGAAGGGAGGCACCGTGTGTGGCGCAGACCTCACGAAACGATGGATCCCGCATGCCAACAGGTAGTGGGGCGTCAGTGATGGTCTGGGGTGCATTTACCTGGTTTGGAATGGGCCCTCTGGTTATCCTGGACCAAACGTTGAATGGTCCACGGTGTCGTCAACTCATCGGAGACCATCTGCACCCGTTTTTGACATTTCAACACCCTGACGACGTAGCAGTCTTTCAAGATGACAATGCTCCACCACATCGCTCCAATGTCGTCCGCGAATGGTTCGAGGAGCATGCAGGAGAGGTCCAACGACTGAGCTGGCCAGCCCGGAGCCCTGACATGAATCCCATCGAGCATATCTGGGATGCTGTTGAAGCCAGGCTCCGGGCACTGGATCATCCGCCCACGAACGGGCAGCAACTATCTTCGGCTCTGCAGACTCACTACCACGCCATATTGCTGCACTCCACAGGGCCAGAGGTGGCCCGACCAGATATTAAGTAACTATCCCATGAGTTTTGCTAACACAGTGTACACTGAGTGAGCATATTATTATGACCACCCTGTCAGTATCTCGTTGGTCCACCTTTTGCCTTTAATAGTGCGGTGATTCTTCGTAGCATTGATTCCACGAGATCTTGGAAGGTGGTGGGAGGAATCTGACACTATGTCTGATGGATAGCACTGTCTAGTTGTGCTTGATTGGATGGTGGTGGATGCAGCCATCTGATGGTTCGTTCGACTTCGTCCCACAAATGCTCAATTGGAGTGAGATCTGGGGATTGTGGGGGATAGTCTGGAGGTGAAATCCCCCTCATGTTCCTGGAACCACTCCTGCACAATACGAGCTCTGTGGCATGGCGCATTGTCTTGCTGGAAGTAGCCATCTCCATTGGTGTACGCCATCGGCGAGGATACGGAGGTATGCTGTGCCATCCAGACGTTTAACGGACCCAACGCATGCCAGGAAAACATTCCCCAGACCATATCACTGCCAACTGCATAGTTCACTGGAGTCTTGCATGAACATGAAGTTTTGTTACAAATTAGGAAAAACAGTTGCTCTATGCATCGGACTCGTTCATCCAGAGTTGTACAGAACAGGGCAGTGGGCTTTGTTGCACGTTAATGCCTGCCCATGTGCGCAACTTCATAGCTAATCAGATTCACGCCAACAGTCAGCTGCATCGAATACAAAAGTTGATGGCTGCACAGCATTGCTCCCCACTACGAGACGTAACAAGAACGAAACAACTTCAGCGCACACTGGACATGAAGTGAAAAAGCTATCAGAGTGGGACAAGTCATGACAGGTCAAGGAGAAAGAAAGACGTGGGTTCATTGGTCCCAATAAACGGGACCACCTATTCCTTTTCTATGGGTACAGTCCTGGAACTTTTTTGAATGCAAACATACGCAAAGATAAACAAAATTTCTATTACCTGAGGAATATAATTCCTACGCTCCTGCAGAATTGCATGAAACCAAGCAAGCGCAAACAGTGCCTGCGACCGGGTGGTCAAGCCTCCTTTAGTAACAAACTCTCGAGTCCAAGAATCGTACGTACGCTGTAAGTTTTTCTTGAGCCCGGGAGGAGCCTCGATTTAAAACGGAAATAAACGAAAAGTTCATAACAAGGTAAATCAAAAAGAATCATTTCTTACAACACCGAATCGATACCTCGTACGTCACTTTCAGACACATTTGGAGAAGCACCGGGGTGATCTTCGGATGGGCTTCCGTGGTTATCCACAGACGAAAACTTTCGTGAGGGCTAAGCATTTTCAGTTCCTGAAAAATATTAATAACACATTCCCGTGGCCATCCCTGTAAAAAAAAAACAAAAAAAACGAGCCCACAGCAATTCTAGATGCTCACCTTCTCTAAAACCGGCAGCCATGCTATGACAAGATGCAAGTTTTTCAAACAGAGCCATTCTCCAGACTCGCTGCACCTCTTAAGCAACTCGATAGCCACTTCAGATTGTCCTTGCCCCATGGCTACCTTTTGTGTGATAATATGAAGAACGTGTAAAACAATAGTTACAGGAGACAAGATTCCAATCAAATACAACCCTAGCGTCAATGAACTTCGGACACCTACAGAATTTTGGATAAGTACAACGAAACTAATTGTAAACAAATGAAAATTACTTTATTGAGTGCACAGAGCTTTAGTACAACTCTCATATAGCATTTTAACATAAAAATTAAGTAAACGACTTTTTGTAATGTTCCGTTTTCAACACGTTGCAATGAACTTCGTACACCGTACCGTTTATTGCACATTACCACTGAGTGGCGTCATCTTTCCGACGAATGACGCTCCGAAGTCGTCGAGGCATGCTGGACACTAACTTCTGTGTTGTTTCTACTGGAATTTTGTCCCACTCTTCGGAAATACACGCCCGCAACTGCTGCAGTTTTGGAGGCTTCCGCTGTCTGACTGACTTTTTGCTTTAAAATGTGCCATACATTTTCAATGGGTGACAGATCTGGGCTGCAGGCAGGCCAGTCGAGCACCCTGAAACGCTGCTGTTGTAGCCAAGCCTTGGTGTTCCGAGCAGCATGAGGCTTCGCGTTGTCCTGCTGAAAGATGCTTGGTCTACTATTGAACAACTTTTGGCGGGATGGACGCAGATGCTGTTGAAGAATGTTTATATAGGCAGCAGAGTTAATAGTGCCCTCGCAAAAGTGAAGCGATCCTGTCCCGGCTGCACTCGTGCAGCCCCACACCATCAGCGATGCAGGCTTCTGAACTTTCCTCTGGTAACAGTCGGGATGATTACTTTCGTGGTTGGTCCTTAGCACCTTGCGACCGTTGTTGCCTTACATCACTGCAAAGGTGGACTCGTCGGACCACAGAACACTATTCCACTGAGCAAGGGTCCACTTTAGATGGGTTCTGGCCCATGCTAACTGGCGACGCTTAGCTACAGTGCTCATAAATGGCTTCCTCTTTGTAGCGTATAAGTAATAGTTGCATCTTCTAATGTAACGGCGGACTGTGCTTTCGGATATGGGTATATGAAAATATTCTCGAGCCCGAACAGTCATTTCACTTATGGGAGCATGCCTGTTTTTCACAATGTAACGTCGAAATACTCGTAGGTCCCTAATGTTCAATAATCGCTGCTTGCCTGGTGCAGTCCCTGGTTCTGTTTTCCTGATTTCTCTGAAACGCTTGATGATCCCATTAGCAGTAGAGAGTGGAACAGATAATTCATGGGCAATAGCTCGCTGTGATTTGTTATTCTGGAACTGCTGTATAAATTTTTGCCGTATACACGTTTCTACTGGCTTACCACGTCCCATGGTTCAAAACAACACGAATACTGCGCTCTGTCGCGTGGACGGTGCTTTTAAAGCCTGATGCAAAGCATTCTGGACGTTTCTACAGCCTTCAGGAAAGTTCTATGTGCTGGCGATCCCTTGTGTACGAAGTTCTTTGAAACCTGTTGACAATGCAATTTGACATAAATTTGAATAAATTATTTCACACCATTAAATCGATTCTAAGTCGATGTTGATATTGTTCCATCTACTCAGTAAATCTATTTTCATTAGCCTGCAATCCTCTGTATGCACTTTTCACTGTGTTTTTAGCCAAATTACTTTGTGTCCGAAGTTTATTGACGCTAGGGTTGTATATGGATGCATCGCATAACGTCTACAACGTAACATGTGCCTAATGGACATTACGCGGTGCGCATCTTTACGATAAACTTAATCGTTACCTGATGATATTTATCAGCTCCAACTATGTCGTTTGCTAGCTCCTGCAATTCTTGTGAAGGATCAGCTCCAGGTGAAGTCATAATCAAAATTGGCTCCTCTGCTCTCGTCTCGTTGACATACAGTTTTCTCAAGTTCAATGGAGAAGGAGAAAGTTCTTTAAAACCTTTGAAATGAAATAAAGTTAAATAATACACAAGTCCATACGAAAGCTCATTTAAAAATAATTAAACACATTGCTGCCCTGTTATGTTGCGACATCAGATAAGCGAAGAGAGGCTTCATTGGTCACTATACGAAAAACTCGCTATCTCACGGATTCAACTTGTCACGGACAGTGAAATCTTGGCTCCCAAAATTTGCAACATTGTGACGACCCCCCGCCCCTTGAGCTACGTACCCTGTCATATCACTGAATTATGACCAACCGCTTAGTAATGGGAGTAGCCACCCTTCGCCGCTATAACTGCTGCTAGGCGTCGTGGCATGGACGCAAGAAGTGCGCGATAAGTATCCGACTGTCCACACAGCTTCTGTCCGATTGGATTGATGTTCAGCGAATTAGCAGGCCAAGGGAGCACTCGAAAGTCGGTAGGAGACGTGCCTTATGGCAGGGTGCATTGTCCTGCTGGAACACACCATCACATTGGAGGAACATGGTGCATGTACGGGTGCACCTGGTCCGCTACGATTGACGGATAGCCACAGGCATTCAAACTGCCCTCTAGACGAATCAGTGGACCTAACTGCTCCCAACAGAAGCTCGCCCACCCATGCACGCTACCCCCACCAGCCTGTTTCTGGCCCACAATAGCCTCCTGTAATCTCTTTTCGTGGCATTCACGACGCACTCGCCATCGCCCGTCAATCTTATGGAGCAAAAACCTTGACTAGTCGGAGAAGGCAATTTTAGCCCACTCAGCTGTGGTCCAATGGCGGTGCTCATGTGCAAAGTCTAAGCATCGTTGACGATGACCCCTGGTCAACGTGGGTGCAGCAACCGTGCGTCGACTGTTCAGGCCCATCCATAGCAGGGTGCGTTTGACGGTAATGTCAGATACACGTCTGTTGGCACCACTGTCGAATCTAGTGGTCAGTCGACGAACTCTGGCTCTGCTGTCACCTTTTACGAGTCGTCATAGGCGCCGCTCACCCCGTCGGTCGATGGCTCGTGACCCTTTACAGTGATGACGTTAGGACGCGATTTCTGCCCCTGCTGTCCACTCTTCGTATACCTTCACTAACAGTTCGCAAATCGCACCGTTTCGGAGATGGTGCCACCCTCGCTGCTATAGCCTATTATCATCCCTTTTTGGATGTCCGTTAAATCCGCATGTTTACCCATCTTGAGGCTCGTGCACGTGCCGTTTGATGCACCAGCTTTAAAGCTTTCTCAGCCTGTTACGCAAATTTTGCAATGTGTAATCGTTGTTGGGGCGAACCATGCGTGTGCCTTGTAGAGGTGCTGGTCATAATTCATTGATATGACAGTGTATTGCCATAGCATTTCTACTTAGTAAATAAACGATTCACCAAATTTATAAAATTCATGAGGGAAAAGTCCGAGAACCCGTTTCAGTGAACGCCAGCTATGCCAGCCTTGATTCTCCATCTGAATCGGCGAAGACATAGCCAAATAGATTGCACTTGATTGGCTAGATCTGAAAGGACACCTAAAAAAACACACAAAAATATAACCTTGCCCGATCTTGAAAAATCATGTGATAGACGACTGACAGACGCCTATCAGATGCATATGCGTCAAAGTCGTTAATTGGGAAACAAGTGTTTTCTAAAACATGCATCATAAAGTCGATGAATGGAAAATGCCTTTATACTACATTACCATTGGATTGGGAGCAAATTTCCAATGCCACAAATGCATACAAAAAGTTATTGAGGAAATCAATGCAAGTGGATATGCGAGGCCTGTGAGAAAAGTATCCGACCTTCGGCTTGGAAAACAAAAATTACACACCTGGAGCATTGGAAACCTAATCACCCTCAAAGTAGTCTCCTTAGGACTCCATACACTGCTCCCAGCGGTGCCACCATTGTTGGAAGCATTCCTGGAAAGCGTCTTTCGGAATGGAGTTTAGCTCGGCTATCGTTGCAGCCATAATGTCCTCTCTTGTCTGAAATCGCATTCCTTACAATGGCCTCTTGAGTTTGGGGAACAGCCAAAAGTCGCAGGGGGCCAGGTCAGGAGAGTAAGGAGCCTGTTGTA
>JAHWFO010099806.1:26788-45452 GCA_023313115.1 Rhysida immarginata
GCCCCCAACTATAGCTATGTATGAAATAAACTTATCAGATTTATTACAGTATAACATTTACAATCAATACAACTGCATTTCACATTAATGGGATATTTGTGTTTTCAACATAAAACTAAACTTTAGAAAAATATTGTTGGAAAAGTAGTTTACTCTTTACAAAATGAAGTACAGCATTCTATTAGCCAACATTTCACTTTACATTTCTAAAAATATCTTTGAGTTGCTTTTGAAAATTAAAGAGAAAATATAGCAAATGAACCATTACAGTTTCTTGAAAATGGAATAATTTATTTCATCAGTTATACATGTGCTTGTTAGTGGAAGGATCAGCTTGTTATCCGAGGTAAAAGAACTAATTTACATAAAACTTTTAAGCTCTAGTTAATGTAAGTTTTTTCCCAGCAAAAATATGGCACCAAAACGTGATTTATCAAGTGATGCAGAGCAGAAGATTATTTGCTCTCAGGCTGGATAAAAGCAAACTGAAATTGCTTCAAAAGCCTGGTGGCTACCCGTACAGGTAGTCCAAGGTCATCATCATCATCATTACTATTTATGGGCCCATCACCCATAGGATGCTTTGATCACCAGTTTTTGATGCATGAATATTACGCAGCAGGAACCTGTCTCCTCTCCGTGTCGTCAGTGTTCTCACACAGGCTACTCTAACGACTGCTACGAGATGGCAGTAGCAGCTTGGACCAACAGCTTAACGTGCCCTCTAGAGCACAGGGGGAAAGAGAAGTTGCTGCTACTAATGGTCACCCATCCAGTAGCTAGCTGCATCAAACTGTTATGCATTAGTCGGAGGATAACAGTTCAGATACAGAATATATAAAGAGGAGGACCCAATCAGGATGCACAGAATTCTGGTTGGTTTACAATCACAGAAATTAACCAATAAAAATAAAAGGAATACAATAAGTGATCACAGTAAAGTACCAATAAAAAACAAGCGAGAAGCAACCACACTAGGTGCAGCCTCCCCGCATAAGAGAAATATAGAGTCAGGGATCTAGTCAGCTGAAGGAAGAATTGTGCTCAAAAACGCAAAACAAATGGTAGGGAGAATAAGATACTGAAAAAGATCGCAATTGAAAATCATTTTAAAAATCTTGGTCAACTAGCCAAAATATGGCTCAAACATGGAATTTTTGGATCCAGAATAACCACTTGGCATTGGTTGAAAGATTTGCGTTTTCGTTTTTGAGTTCTAAAAAGAAACCACTTTTAAAGAAGGTGCAAAGAAAAAGGCAGGTCTATTCTAGGTTGCCTAAAGAGATCAGTGAAGCACCCAATAATTGTGATGGTTTAGAGGTGGCTAAGTCTGTATGTTGTTGGCTGGCTACTTGGCTTTATTAATTCCACCATTGATGCTAATGTCTACCAAAACATACTCATCAATTTTTGGTAGACATGAGTATGTTTTGATCCCATCAATTGAAGACATACAGGGACGAAGAGTGCATATTCCAGCATGATAAAGCACCTGCTCACTTTGCAAAATCAACCAAACTACTTGGAGAAGCAAGGTTTGAATGTTTTAGATTGGACAGGCAATTCTCATGACCTTAATCAAGGCCTCCTATAGACAAGGCCTGCTCACACACAAAATGGCAGCAATAGAAGGCTGGCAGATGATATAGCTGAGATGGATTTTTTTTTAACTGCTGAGCAAACAGAATGTAAAAATGCACAGTATGATTTTTTATTCACAATATTCATCGCATTAAAATATTATAATAATGTATTTTAGATTTATTAAGCTTAACTGACTTTTTGAAGGAGAATTATTTTGTATTACTAGAACTTAAATAATTAAATGATTGGAATATTTTAATGCAATGAATATTGTGAATAAAAAATCATATTGTGGAATTTTACATTCTGTTTGCTCAGCATTTAAAAAAAAATCCATCTCGGCTATATCATCTACCAGCCTTGTATTGCCGCCATTTTGTCTGAGTGAGCAGGCCTTGCCTTAATCCAATCGAGAATTTATGGCGCATTGTTAAGAAAAAAACACCAAACTCTTCTACTGTCCACGAGGTGTAATAATCATATGTAATTCAAGCAGTAGGTGATGTTACTTCGTATTGATGCACTGCAGAGCCTACTCGACAAAGTCCTATTTATTTGTTTATTTAGGTTGTTTATTATTGTAAGATTTGAATGGGATTCTATAAACTTACTCCGTTTTCCTGAAATGATTTTCTGAATATTCCATTTCTTGCTGTTTATTTTATTTTTAATTTTCAAAGAAACTCAAATGTTTCAGTTTGTAAAAATTAAGTAATTATTGTTAAAAAATTACTTAATTTTTACAATATTTTTCAAAGTTCAGTTCCATGTTGAAAACTCAAACATTCCATTAACATGAAATGGAGTTATGTATTCTTAGGATAGTATAAATGTCAGATATTACAAAGTCCTTATGTTGGTCTGTCTCCTCTTATTAAGCGGATTATACCGTGTATTGAAATTAAAATCTCTATAAGAACGAGGTCTGAACAATTAATCCGATTTTTGTTTTCTTTCTTTTTTTTATAGTAAAAAGATGAAACTCAAATCGTTGGTGGTACCTTTTAATTATCAACTAAGGATATTTTGTAGAAATTATGCTGTTAGACAAGGAATATCAGAGGGAATACAGAAAAAAGAAAGCGACGGAGAAGAGAATTTTTTGAAACTAAGTCCTTCAGAAGAAAAAAAGAAACTTCTTATACAAATGGAAATGAATTTTGAAAGGGATGCTGGAAATTTTTTAATACCCGATTCAGTTCCTGAAAAGTATTGGCCAGAATTGCTGAAGATGGAGACGCCCCAGGAACGAAAGCGCTACTATAAGTATTTAAAGAAAACCGAAATCTATGAAAAAAAGGATAAGGAAAAACGTCGGGTGAAAATATTAGAAAGAAAAGCAAAAGAGGAAAAAATTGAAGCACAAAGTTCAGGCCACATCCATTATGGTTTATACAGAAACACCCTTTTCCTTCGCCTTTTGCCCACAGCTCTAAATCGACCCTATCAAAACAATCTTCGTGATGCAGTTTTATTTGGTCAGAAATTGGTCTTTGATGTTGGATATGAAGAGATGATGAATTCATTTGAATTGCAAAATACTGTAGACCAAATTAATATGAGCTATGGTTTTAATAAAGTGGACAGTGATCCATATTATTTGCACATTTGCAATGTCAATATGAAAGGAAAATTGTATGAAAAACTTCAACTCTCTTTGCCATTTTTACAGAAACCAAATCCATTAGTGACAGTAACAGAAAAGAGCTATTTAGATATGTTCCCTAAAGAAAAATTGGTTTATTTGACATCACATTGTGAAGTGGATCTAAAAACTTATAATCATGATGATATATATGTTATTGGTAAGATAGAGGTTTATGATAACATTGAAGTAACTCACTTTAATTACATAGATTCACAAAAGTAGAAAATTGCATTAGAAATGGGACTGAAACTTAGAAGCCAGTGAAAAGAAAAACAAAATTCAAATTTACAGAGGTTGTTTCACATTTATGTGAACTAAATTGGAATGCTTGTACTGCTGTTGAAACTCCATGCACCACCATCTGTTGTGGTTCAATGTGTTGGCCTTGCATCTTGGATATGGCACGACATCAGAGCTTCCACTGCAAAAGTGAGCACTGAATGGTACAGATTGGAATGGTGTCCCATGCTTCATTGCTAGCCTTCCATTGTGTGAGGTCATTGATTTCCCAAGGCCCGTTTGAATAAATCAAAAGCACAGTGGTCCATAGGAACAGTATCTGGTGAATTAACCATAATGTTACTGAAGTTGATAGCCCCGATTCTTGTTTTTACGGTTGTCCTTGCAATTTGTGAAGGCAACAGTCAATTTTGCTGTATGGCTTGAAACCGTAACATGGTGAAACCATACCCAATTCTTTCCTGCACTCTAGAGATGTGTGATATCGGATTGATAAATTGGTTTCAGGATATTTGATTGTTATTAGAGGAATTTTTTTGAACCAATGGTGCCAAATTTAGAGAAAGATTCCTTGCATTGGTTCCTCCGTTATCTTTTGACCCTTTTTCTGCAAGAAAGGATCGCTCGAGTCTTGCTGCAGTTTCTTAAGACTTGCGCAGTTATTTCCCACTTTTCTCTTGCCAGGTGTCACTAATACAATTTCCGTTTGTTGGTCTTGCACTCTGCAGTGTGACGTGGTATTAATATGTGTATGTTGGCCTTGTGGCATTATTCCATTTATAAATGTTGCTTAAAAATGTAATTTATAGTTTCTTGTAATACTTTGACGGAAGAAGCAATGCTACGAGGCATGTTTTTTAAGTAAGTATCGTTTTGGAATTAAAAAAAGACGTGCAAAGATATCGCAATAATTTTATTTTTACATGAAAGCCTGTACCTTAATCTACTTTTCTACATAATTTCCGTGAATATTGAGGCACTTGTCATAACTTGGCACCAGTTTTTGAATACCCTCCTCATAAAATTCTGCCGCCTGACTTGTTAACCACTGTATCACAAATGTTTTGACTTCGTTATCGTCTTGAAGACGCTGACCACCCAGGTGTTTCTTCAAGTGCATGAACAAATGGTAGTCGCTGGGCGCCAGATCAGGGCTGTATGGAGGATGATCTAGAGTTTCCCATTTAAAAGATTGGATGAGATCTTTGGTCCGATTAGCCGCATGTGGACGGGCATTGTCATGCAGCAAAACGATACCCTTAATCAACTTGCCACGTCTTTTGTTCTGGATTGCACGACGCAGATTGTTCAATGTCTCACAATAAGACGCTGCATTGATTGTCTCATTACGAGGCAGAAACTCCACTAGCAATACTCCTTTTCTGTCCCAAAAAACTGTGCACATGATTTTCCGGGCAGAAATTGTTTGCTTAAACTTCACTTTTTTGGGTGATGATGAATGTCGCCATTCCATGGATTGTTGTTTCGATTCTGGTGTGACGTAGGCCACCCATGTTTCGTCACCAGTAACAATTTGGTCTAAAAAATCTTCACCTTCATTGTGGTACTGCTCAAGGAAAGTCAATGCACTGCCTAAACGTTGGGTTTTGTGCAAATCCGTCAACATTTTTGGAACCCATCGTGAACACAATTTCCGGTAATTCAAGTTCTCGGTCACAATGCGATACAAAACACTACGAGAATATTGAGGAAAGCAGTCGCACAATGATGAAATTGTAAAGCGTCTGTTTTCTCTCACCTTTTCGTCCACTTTCTGCACCAAATCTTCATTAACGACCGAAGGACGCCCACTCCGTTCTTCATCATGCACATTTGTGCGGCCATCTTTAAATGCTCTCACCCATTTCCTTACCATTCCATCACTCATAATGTTTTGTCCGTACACTTCACAGATCTCACGATGAATATCGATCGGTTTTACGCCTTTAGCACTAAGAAATCGTATAACAGCCCGTACTTCACAATCGGCGGGACTCACGATTGTCGGAGGCATCTTAAACACTCAGTAAACAACGTATACAATGAAGAATCAGACTGTAATGGCGTCAGTGCGTAGACAAGAGATGTAGTTAACCAGCGCGCATGCGCGGAACGCCAACCGTAGCGCTGCGGCGGCGGAATCGCAAAACGGTACTTACTTAAAAAACATGCCTCGTACATTGGGTTTTGGAATTTATGGTTTTGATGGTAGCCTTGACTTCCTCACTTATTCGTTTGTGCGCTTTTGGGTAGGGTGCTTTTTTATGTGGTGATGTTGAGCTTAGGTCTTCTCCCACATTTGTTAACCCCAGTTAATGTTATGCAGGGCTGCATTAGATATAGTAAAGTTACAACTTTTACATTGCTCGATTATTCCTAGGTACTAGGTCAGAAAGGGCATTTATATGAGGAGAGGTCAGTAAATTACAAATGGATATAGAAATGAAACAAAATAGAGTATTAACTTGAAAACTACTTTTATTTCTCCACTTAATCTCCCTGTACAATGAGGCACTTGTCCCATTGTTTTACAAGCCCCTCAAAACCAGCAGCATAAAATTCTTTGGGCTGCTGTCTGAATTCCCTTTGTGCAGCTTCATTGCCAGGAAAGTCTCAAAATGGCATAGAAATGAAAGTTGCAATAGTTACCTGATAAAATTTGGTTTATTTTTCAATGTAATCTCCATGAACATTTTGGTGCTTGTCCCAGTGTTTCACGAGTCCCTGAAAGCTATCAGTGAAGAAGGTATGTGGTTAGTGTCGTAGCCAGCTGGTAACCTCCCGACAGACCTCCTCTATATTATGTGGAATTGGTGACCCCCCAAGTGATTCTTAAGTGGGCCAAAGAGGTGAAAGTCGGATGGTGCCAAATCCGGACTGTACGTGAGCCACTGTGATATTGGCACACTGTTAATGAGAGTTATCATCCAACAGAAGAACTCCACCTGGTAAACTGCTTTCCTGCATAAACATTTGTTACCGTAAATAGGTAACACTTTCTTGTGGGGTTGCTCAACGGATTTGTCCTGCACTTTCATCACTGGTACAATCAGCTAACATACCTGCCATCTTACCCACTTGATACTCGAATGATTCACTGCCGCACAAAAATGTGTATACTAGCACTGTATACATTACATGGTGGTGCTGCCACTTACACTAATGCTTGTGTAAAGGAGCATTGCAACAACCGATATTGATAGCACAATTTCACATTGCAGCTATTTGAAAAAATTTCATTTTGCAACATATATATTGACTTACCCTCGTAGATTGATAAATGAGACCTGATCTAACCATTACTTAAGTTAAATTGGAAATCTAAGAGAATCTAACAAATCTGCTGATTAGATATGAGGTTAATAGTAATTCAGATGATCATTTAAAATTAATTCTAATATATGGAGTTCATTCTAAATATTATTTAGAATAAGGTTAACTTGGAAATTATTGCTACTTGCTCCGCATCGGCCTCGGTGGCTCAGTGATTGCGTGATCGCCTCTGATGCCTGAGGACGACGAGGATTTTTTCAGGGGGAATCGCGCACTTCCTTCGGAAGGGAAGTAAAGCGGTTGGTCCCGTGTAGTTGTTTGCTGGCTGCACATTAAAGAATCCTTGTGAGGCAAAATTTGCAGCCCCTATAACGCCGTCCTGAAATGATCATAGCATTTGAAAAGGACGTTAATACCAAACAAACCAACCAACCAACCACTTGCTCTACCTTGCAATTATGCTAGTTCACATGCATGCTCAATGTTGTCAGTTACACTTGTGTTATATTAATGCTCCTTCGTTATGTAACAATCTTGATCCATTTATCCACCCTTCTTTGTGCAAAGCATTTTCTCCAAACTCCACCCAAAATCTGATATGAATATTGGCCCTAGAAACACTCCTCAAACTAATGCACACTGCTCTTCCTTAGTACAAATCACAAATGGGTCAGATATTGTTTGTATTGCAGTCAACAAAGGTAGACAAGTGAACTAACATAGGGTATAACATTCTGCTCAGTAGTGACAACTCTTTCGGACAGGAAGCACAAGAAGACTGCAGCCTACTGCATTTAAAATTTAAATCAGAGTGCAGATAATTTTTGACCTACTTTTATAGAATAAAACTTTTAGCTAACTTGTTGTGTAGCAACCAGTGGAAACTGTAGAAATTACTAAACATTAAGACCCTCTCCTACATGCTTTTGTAAATTGTCTACCTTTGTGAATCTTGAGTTTTCTATATGAAGGTGTAGGGAATAATTTTTTATTATTGAAATCTGTTAATTAAATTGTAATATTTATTTTCTTATAACTTGCATATTGTTAAGCAGCGCTGTTAATTGGATAAGATAAGCACTATACAGTGAATGTTTTTTTGCCATCAGTTTATCCTGTAAAACTGGGTCGAACTTGTTGTTAAAGCAGTGTAAAGAAAATAGTCGTTTAGATTTTTCTCTTCCAGTGTGGTGTTCGACAATCTTAGCTGTAGAGTGCTATTGCCCAAACTTATTAAATAATAATGAAAATGTGCCAACTGAGTAAATAGTGGAAAATGAAAGGAAAAATTCTCCAAATTGAGATAATGAGACAACGTAGGAAAGCTGGTGACGGTATGGAGGATTGCATGACGATGAAATTGGATTTGTGAATGGGCAAGGCTCACTTTTAATGCCATGTACTCTTCCCCATGTCCCTGTTTAGTTCTTCCCTTATGTTGTCTTCCTGTTGGACACTATAATCTGTCTCAGCTTCAGTTGAGAGTGACATCACGTAATAACATCGCTTATCGGACATAGTACACAACATTGTATCCTTCCGGCATTAACATTTTTTTTTTTTTCCGTCAAATAGCTTTTCTATCTTTCGGTTTTTTATTATATTGAGAGAAAAATATGAAATATGATTGCAGACAGAAATTTTGAAGGTTTTATACAGAAATTTATTCAAAGCATTTACTATTTTTTCATGTAGACACAAACCGTAACTGCTTCACTCGTAACTAAAGCTGAGACAAACTATAGATGTTGCTATTTATTGACGTATTTTTGGTCAAAATACGAAGGGTGATCAAAAGTAATGTTGCATATTTTTTTCTCTAAAATCGTGATCGCGAAAAAAATAAACGCATGTACATTCGATAGAACAATTCAACTTTTATTTTTCCACATAATCTCCAAGCCGATTGAGGGAACGATCCCAGTTGAAGGTGGAACCAGTTGCAAACTGCCGATTTCATCTCATCGCCATCATGGAAATGTTAACTGGTAAGTGACTTCTTCAATGGTCCTAAGATATGGTAGTCACTGGGACCAAGGTCTGGGCTGTAAGGAGGATGAAGCAGTGTTTCCTAGTTCCATAGCTGCAACAGATCAGTGACCCATTTTGCAGCTATGGAACTAGGAAACTGGGGACGTGAGTTGTCAGGACTTTTCCTACGTATGGCCGCTCCAAGATTCCTCCTTGTGCCTCTGTAGCGTTCGGAATTGACAGTGATATGCGATGGAAGAAACTCAAGCAATATCGGACTACAGCAATCCCAAAAACATGTCAACATGACCTTGCCAGCTGATGGAACAGTTTTGAAATTTTTCACTGTGGGAGATGAGGCGTTTTCCCAAACTGCCAATTGCATCTTGGTTTCGGGCCTGTGATGATTCGATCCAAAAAATCTTGACCGTCCTCCTGGTATCGGGTGAGATGCAGCAAACAAGCATCGAAACGAACTTCAAAGCTATTATCGAAGCACCTTGATGTTCGGCCATCAACTGTCATGGCACACATCTGCATGATACTTTGCGAAAGCCAAGCTGTTCGTGAACAATGTCGTACGCCGTCCCATTTGAAATGTCCAATGTTGCAGCAGTTTCTCTCACGATAATCCAGTAGCAATATTGCTGTCAGTCATGGATTCCCAAGGCTAGCCAGAGCGATGTTCGTCCAGCAGGTCCTCTCGTCCTTCTTTAAAGGCCTTGCACCAATGTTGTACTTTTCGGAGCTGCACAATATCACCTCTGTATACCGACACAATTTCCTTATGGATATCGACTGGTTTCAGTCCTTTTGCACAAAGAAAACTCGTAAGCACTGGACGATGGAATGAGCTGCCATCTTGTTTGGACTGTCACATTGCTAATGCCTGGCGGATGCACATGACACTAGCAGGAAACTTTAACAATGAACCAAACTAACTTTTATATATCACAATTTTCTCACATCTGCCATCATTTTCGAGGAAAAAAAATATGCGACATTACTCTTTGATCATCCCTCGTACATTAAGTATGTTGTTTGTGGGTTTTTTTTGGGGGTTTTTTTTTAAAGAAATAACCATTTTATCAAATGGGCATATAATGGTTTAACTTTTTCCGTTCTATTGTTAACAGCAAAACAATGAGTCATTAGACCTCTTAAAGTTTGATTTCATTGGGTACTATGTTAGGATCAGGAACCATGATAAATACACAGAATAAGGAAGCGAAGCTCTTAACAGTTTCCTGTACTAGGTGATGGAGCCAATTTCCTTTGCAGCGGATGCAGTGGCACTGTGAATGGCCTCTTTCCGCTCTTCCCCAATCTCCCAACTGCGGTATCTAGGCAACGCTGCATGAGCGGCTTTTCCTACCACGTTTCTAATTTCAAGTTTGTGTTTTTTGGGGTTTTTTGTTTGTTTGTTAAGGTTTTATGCTAAAACCGTACAGTTGTTTGTATGTAAATCACACGCCATAACTTTTGAAAGGATTGACCTACAGGTATGAAATTTTTAACACACGTAGGCCCTCTACAGAGGACGATGCGAAAAATATAGCGAATCCTCTAGGGTGGCCAGGGGCCACTTGCATGAATTTCATGGTTCCTTTTTATCTTTTGAAAGGATTGACCTAGAGGTTTGAAATTTTGTATACATATTTATAATATGTTGCTTAAAATTTTAGCTATTACACACTAAAACTGATATAGTCTTCTGAGGACTCGAGGGTCCAAATACAAATCAAGCTATAACCTTTGAACGAAAAGGCCTAAGAACTTGAAATTTTGTATTTTTACAGTGCGTTACTAAAAAATTTAGACAGTATACAAGGAAACTGATATAGGTCTCTGAAGCCCCGGCTATAACGTTTGAACGAAAAGGCCTAGGATTTTAGCAGACATTGTATTTGAAAAATTTGTGCCCCTCCACTTATGAGCCGCTAGTGCTCATAACATTTTGATGCTAAAATCCTTTTATTGTTGGATAACGATGCCTTAACTAATATTTTTTTTTTATTTTTTTTTATTTTTTTATTTTCCCACTAATTGGACTGGAAAATTTGTACGAAAATAAAGATGAAAACAGATAGAGATAAATGAGTCATTTTTTTTTATTTCCATTCTATTAGGAATACATGATTGAGGAATATATAAGGTGATTATAGAAAAGCAGAAACCAATAAAGAGAACATTGCATTTTTAATAAAAAATGTCTGTGTGGCCTTTGCTAAATGCCATACTTCAAACACTAGCGGTTGCTCTTAGCATGGGAACCAATGATGTATACAAAAAGTATATGTATATCTCTATACATTACATCATTGGTTGGAATATGACGAGCACATGGCTGATGAGAGAAGCCCTGAGTCCTAATTCGTCACTCTTGGTTTCTAGTTTCAAATCTGTGCCACTCCTTCCGCTAGTGTTTTTTTTTAACATTGTGCCACTGAGTGGGGCAACAAGTAAACTAGGGAGCTTTGCAACTTTAGAATTGCAGCTATGGATTTTTCAATGAAAATTTTGCAACTTTGAAATTCTGAATTGTAGATTTGTATATAAAGGGTGTCCATAAAAGGGCTCTACCGTAACGATATTTAATAAATTTGAGCATAATGACATAATCATATATTGTTTTTATCAATATACAATTTCTAGGACTCCAAAATTTTATCTGATATGCTCTTTTATTACACAAACTGCTTCTAGGAGGCATTGACATTGGGAACAGAACATAAAATTGTGAAATGAAGAGTTCTCTTTACTGTCATTCTTGATGAAGTTGATGGAGGCCTTGTAGTACATATCGGGAAAGAAAACACGCAGAATTCCAACCAGTTTCACTTTTTATTCCTGACTTTATCAAGGATACAAAAAATAAGCAATGATACCAGAACTGAAGGTCTTGAAGTAAAGACTTCTAATTTCCGGTACACTAGTAGGCCCGTGTTTATATTTTTTTAGACCCACTGTCCTCGTGTTTGTTTCCTTCATTAGAACTGTCCACTGAAAGCTTCTCCTTTGATCATTTCAGAAAACTGTCCATAATTCTTTGCAACCTAGAGGCCTTTTCTGACCAGGCATTTTCGTTTGTGATTTTAAAACTCATACCACTAATGCACATTGCTTCTACTGCATCCACATCACAAATGATGAAAGAAACACGTGAGAGTATGACACTCTCGATTGATGCACAACTAACATTCCAAGTGGCAGTGCTGGGAAAGCAGGTGGCGGTGAATTCAAAATTACGTTATAGGCATAAAACTTTGTTTTTTTTACATGTGGGCTAGATGGTGGGTTGATTGCGAGTGTGGGTCGGATATAACCCACTTTGACCCTTGTGGGCACATCCCTGGGTAGATGTCATCTTTAGTTCTGTTGATGCCAGTGCCTTCTATGAGCAGCTTCTGCAATAAATGAATATATTGGATAAAACTTCTGGAGTTTCTTAGTAACATGCTGAAAACCATACATGATTATGTTATTATAAGTGTTCTTCTTAAGATGGCTGGAATGTATAGTGATGAAAATGAAGCTTTTATGTCGGTTAGTTCCTTTCTGGTTTTGGAGAATTAGATTATGAAAAATATTAAAATAAAAATTTTATTTCAAAGTTTTCAACTGTGATTTCAGATCAGCTTGTTGAGTTCTGTAAAAAATTTCTAAAACAGTTAAGTGGTATCCTATTAAAGCTCACTGAAAAAGACAAATATTGCACACATTTTGATATTTGCAAGTATCAATTTTGTTTTTTTCCCCCCAGTGAATGCGGTGAGACAGATGTGATAAAATGGTAGTATTATAGGCCAAAATATGTTCATGATAGCTGTCGTATTGCCATCTTATTTATTTTTTCTCTTCTTTTGCATGTGTATTTTTTTAAGAACTGAATTGTATACCCTAAGAAAATTTTATATTGTAACTATAGTCGAACCCCATTAATATGAATCTCAGGGATCAGAAATTTTGTTTGTATTACCTGTTATTCGTATAATTCCAGTAGAGAAGAAACCCTAATAGTGCAGTGTTAAAAATAATTGTGAATCGTTTATTTCGGAGAAAGACTTTGTTATTGAAGTGTGTTTACATGAACAAATATACTTGTTTGTTTAGGGAGGGATATCATAAAGTCATTACAATCAACACGAAAGAACGATCACTTTTGAAAATGTGTGGTGCCACTGGGAAGCAACAGACCGCTGTATCACCATGGAACAGATCAAGGTGTCCAAGGGGATCAGACTTCTGCACGACAACATGCCAGCATATTCCGCACATGAGACTATGTGCGTTGCGGCGGAGCTTGGATTTTACCTGTCTTGACTCCAAACGACTTCTTCCTCTTCCCTCACCTGAAGAACTACTTTGTGGATGGTATTTTCAAGACAACAACAGGTCATCTTCAAGGTGGAGCAGTCCCTCAACAACCGAAAGGAGGACTTCTATAAAAGTGGCATCTAGCACGTCGTCCATCGTTGGGAAAAGTGTGTGGCCCTGGGAGGTGCATGCGTGGAGAAGGACTGACTCAGTCTTCCGGCTGATTGTAATGACTTTATGACTGCCCCTCATTCACAGAACTATACGGGGTGATTCAGAATACATTGTACAAATTTCTAGGGCAGGTAGTATGGGTAATTCTAAGCAAAAAAGTTCATATGAACGTGTGTCCGAATTTGAACGATAATGGAGATATGAACAGAAATAAAAAGGCCCTCACCAAGATCAGCAAGTTAATTACTCAAGTTCTGTATCTTCTAGAATGATGAATTTTGGTAAAACAACAGAATACATAAAACTGTGTACCGTTAAAATTTGATCGAATTCCAACAAATAGTTTCAGAGTTACACAGTCAAAAGCGTAACACGTGCTGGTGAGTACTTGCATGTGAGCACGGGTTATGATATTGAATGCGCAACTCGGAAACTACTCGTTGGAATTCGATCAAATTTTAACGTTACACACAGACTTATTTACCCTGTTGTTTTACCCAAATTCATCATTCCAGATGTTACAAAACTTGAGTTATTAACTTGTTGGTCTTGGTGGTGGCATTTTTATTTCTGTTCATATCTCAGTTATCGTTCAAATTCGGACACACGTTCATGTGAACTTTTTTGCTTAGAATCACCCATACTACCTTCCCTAGAAGTTTGTACAATGAATTCTGAATCACCCTGTATAATTTGAAAAGATCTGGAGGAACTCATTGCTTTACAGGATACATGTCTTAATTTCATCTAAAATGGACAACATACGCTTGTTAGATATTGCAGATCTTTTTATCTGTTCATCATCACACTCTATGCTAAGCTTGATGGTGGAATGTTAAGTTTTTTCCACAAAATCTTTTCTCTTTGCTGTTGATTTCTCTACAGCATCAAGATTTTATAACTTCTAATTCAGCATAAGATCTTTGCATTTCCTCTTTCCTGCCCATAAACACTGAAAACCAATCAAAAGTCTCAGATGTCAAACCTGCATTTGTTTCCCTGTTCGTTTAGACTAAGAATCAATCAGAATCACGTATTTGCAAGAATAAAGATCTCATTTTTGGTATGAATTTTTTTTTTTTTGTTATTCATATCCGAAATTAGTTTAAAAATAAAATTCATATTAAACGACTAATTCTGGAGGGAATTTTAAGTCACGGGGTCGGGATTAGAGGGGAAAAACGTATTAAGTGATAATTCGTAATAATAGGGATCGGCTGTACGTACATAAGAGCTGTAATGTTGATTTTTATTAACTTTATTTTCAATTTTAATAGGTGGTCTTGTTGACCGTAGTAAACAAGGTCCTGTTTCTTTAGCAAAGGCTAAAAAAGAAGGCATTCGAATGGCTCGTTTTCCATTGGAAAAATATTTAAAGTAAGTTCTAAATTTAATCTTAAGTAAATGTTCACTGATCAGCCAAAACATTGAACGATGTAAATGGAATGTGGCAAGGTACAGATGGTATTTAACGGCTGCCTAGATGGTTGAGGCTGCTGATGTAAGTGACTATGTTAGGAACCAGATTGTGATGGCCTGAAGGCTAGGGACGAGTATCTCTGAAGCAGCACGGCTCGTCAGATGTTCATAACCTGCTGTTTTAGTACTGATGAAAAATGGAAGAAAGGCAGTGAAGCCAGTAGTAGACGCAAAGGCATTGGACGCCCAAGTCTAATCAACTAAAGCAGACATCGGGGACTATTCCGATTGGCAAAGGTAAATAAGCAGCTACCAGTGGTTCATCTGACAGCTGAATACAATGCAGGTCCAATACAAGTACAGTGAAACTCCACCCGCCCTCCCTAACTGCGATTGGTCGAAGCCTAATCACAACGCGACATCGTGCTGCAAGTGCCATGAGCAATTAGTTCTTTTGTTTTCTTTATAAAGAAACTATCAGAGGCACCTGGCGATGCCCAGGATAATTACAGTTTTAGGTAAGCAGAACAACCTCAAGAAGAGAGACTGGCAAAAACAATACAACACAGAGCGAAGAGAGAGTGCTTCCTCTGTTGCCTTTCCACTCTTTCTCAATAGTCTGCTAACTCTCCATTATCTTCAGTTAGTGCTCATTTTTAAAGCTTTTCAAGGAAATATTAAGTTCTAAGAACTATCAATTCTAAGAAAAGCACAAACAACAGGAATTCTATGCATTGTTACAAATTGAACCTTATTTATAATGCACAACTTTGCCTTACATTGTTGGTCATGAGGTACTTCTTATTAATATGCACTGCCATCATCATGAATATCAATTTATTATCGATAATTATTATTTTATCGAAATCTGAGGTAGACAATGACCTTCCTTATGCTTTGAAGGTCAAGTGTACTAAACTTCATCAAGATTAGAATAAAACTGTAGATTTGTATAAGAAACAAACCCACAAACCCACCCACAAACAAACACTTTTCTTTATATATACAGGGTGTTTCAAAATTATGTACAATAAATTTAGTGACATATTCTTCAGGTCAAAAGAAGACGAAAATGTTCTATAGCACTTTGTCTGGAAACGATTTATTTACATGATACAGCCAACTAAACCTGTGGCTCCAAATTACAGGAATTGTTCAAAGTGCCCGCCACCAGCTCACACGCACGCTTCAGCTCGTTGCATGAGCGACCGTCTGATGTCATGGGAGAGTTCGTCGCCAGCATTACGAACGGTTTGGCATGCATTTTCAATTAGTTGTTGCAGATCCATAATGTTAGGAACTTCTGTGCTGTAGACGATCGTTTTCACATGACCCCACAGAAAAAAGTCCAAGGGATTAAGGTCGGGTGATCTTGCAGGCCAGGCTACCGGTCCACCTCGACCTATCCACCGATTCGTGTATGCAGCATTAAGGTGTGCTCGCACAACATGGCTGAAATGTGCTGGAGCGCCATCATGCATGAACCACATTTTAGATCTTATCAAAAGAGGAACATCTTCCAGTAATTCTGGCAATGCATTCTGCAGAAACAAAAGATACGTTCGCCCAGTCAATCGTGGTGGCAACATATAAGGGCCAATTAAGTTATTTCCGACAATTCCACACCAAATGTTCACGGAGAAATGCTCTCGGTGCGCTCGAGCTCTGGTAACGTGCGGGTTAGCATCTGCCCAATGGTGCTGGTTGTGAGAATTTACGATTCCTGTCCGGGTGAAGGTTGCTTCGTCCGTGAAAAGTATCTGGCTGAGACAACTAGGGTCTGCAGCATGATGACGTTGTATCCATTGGCAAAATCGTTGTCGGTGTGGATAGTCCGTTGGGTTCAGTGCCTGAACCAGTTGCAGGTGGTATGGATGCAAAAGCTGACTGTGAAGAATGCGCCAAACAGATGAGTGTGGAATGTGTACCATGGAAGAAATACGACGGGTGCTTGTCTGTGGTTCATCATGTATGATGTCAATTGTCACATCCTCCTCATCCGGAGAATGTGCAACAGGCCGCCCTTGTCCTGTTTGACGGCCAAAGGAACCACGCTCCCTCAAATGTCTGTCGACAGATACAAATGTTCGGTTATTTGGCAAACGTCTATTCGGAAAGTGTTCTTGGTAGAGTCTTCTTGCTTCCACAGCATTTCCGTCCGCAAGACCATACATTAGGTGCATGTCAGTGTATTCTGCACTGGAATACGTGTACATGACTTTTTTTTTTTACGTAAATTGTAATGCGTATGTCAAAGCACGCAAACGTTCTGAAATTAATATTCCTAGTGGATGTACAGTAGTGAAACTACAGTAATGGAAACAACCGTACACAACTAATGGAACAACCCTAAAGTAGGTTTAAATGGAACAAACCACTCAACCTACTGTTGGGTCGAAATGCTGGAACTGCTAAAATATCGTCCGCTAACTACCGTGCTTCCCTACTGTATGATATTGGATTACTCGCAAACAAATCGTTTCCAGACAAAGTGCTATAGAACATTTTCGTCTTCTTTTGACCTGAAGAATATGTCACTAAATTTATTGTACATAATTTTGAAACACCCTGTATAGATTCAATTCTTGAAATTTTTTTTAATAATCCCTAAATTCATATTTAATTAAACATAATATTGAGCTAGTTAAACTTTATTTCTATCAAAACAAAAATTTGCCTTTTAAACTGCTGAACTGCAATTGGATCAAGCTAGCCACACAAAAAAAAATATCTAATGATAGAAGGGAAAATGTTAGTGTTCTTTTAAATGTCCAAAATTATTATTTTTAATCCTGTTTGTCATAAAACGTTGAAAGTTTATTTTAGTAGCCGTTTTTTAGCAGTTTTATGTTGTGGATTGTACAGGAAACCAAGTAACAGTGTATTCATACAGAGGGTGAGAAGGTCGACCATTTGCAGTTAGGGAGAGGTTAGAGTTTTACTATATATATGAACACTCAGTACATCAGACTCCTCTATATGGGATTTTGCAGCATATGCTTCTCACATGACTAATGTTAATCCAGCATCGTCAGTGTTTACAACATCATGGGCCTTTGATCATTGTGATAGGACCATGCAACAGTGAAGAAGAGTTGCCTGGTTCGAATAATAGCTATTTCTTTTGCATCACGTTGATGGCCGTATCAGAGTTTGCCGTCCTCCAGATGAAGAGTTGATCAACACATGTACAGTGGGATACAAACAGCCCAGTGGTGGAAGTACTATACTCCGTGGGACATTGTACTATACTATTCTGTGGTTGTTGTAGAACACACCAAGAAAGTTGTGGACTATGTGAATATCTTTGTGGACTAGTTACAGCCTTTACATGGCTCGTTAAGGGCTTCTAAAAGGCTGTGGAAATGATCTTGAGGGCTTATGAAAAGTCATGCCTAGAGTTGTTTAATATTGACCAATATTCAGTGAAGAAAAAGGGAGAAACATCAGTTTTCTAATTGTCAGAATGGTTCCCTTGCATAACAATGACTTCTTCAGATCCCAGCTAAAAGACTTTTCATTCAGGGATCCTGGCCTTGCCATGGTAAGTATGCTCGATTCACAGGGCATTGTTTTGACCAGACAAGATATAATTTTTAGTTATTCAGGTCTAAATGTGTTTCTCATTTTCAGGATATTTCATTCACGCCAACCCAATAGTTAGATCCAGAATGTCTTAATTTAAGACGTACAATTTGACGAAATACAGTTTTGGTTCCTAAATTATGCTCCTCATCTTTGTAATATACAGGGTTATCCAAAAGTCAGGAAAATCTTTTAAATTCACACACACAAAAGATTGAAATGAAGTCTGATTTTTTTTTTTCCCCAGAAAAAAAATTAATGCTAGAATTGTTCAGTTTTTGACCAACAGATGGCATTGTCAGGTTACAGGCAATCAGTTTAGACACATTTTCAGACTCTAAGATATTGGATTAACTATCAGCTTACAAATGCTCAATGTGCTATCTGTCATTCTGCAACATAGCTGTCAGACGAGACACCACATTGTTTACTGCATTAAACAACATTTCTCTC
>JAHWFO010099806.1:50452-87738 GCA_023313115.1 Rhysida immarginata
ACGATGGCATTCTTTTGCTAAGTGATTAAAAAGCGTTCTAATAATAGTATAAATTACACAAATTAACATAATAATTTAAGAGATGTCATTTTTACTGGCCGCCCGTTTCAACGTTACTAGTACGTATATTACGTGGTTCCAATGTTTGGAACCAGTGATCCCATTTCCTAGGCTCTCGGCCCGTTCATCGCGCAAATGACGTCAGCTGTGACGTACTCACTTGCACTCCCTATTAAAAGTTTTATGTGGATCAGTGGTTTCCTGTTATCTTTATAAAACTGGTCTTTGCTGCCTGACCCGATTATCCAATATGAAAATCCTAGATTGAAAAGGGCTTTACATAGACTTTCCAAAATGGCCTATTTGCAGTGGCATTGTTTCTCCAAAGCCTAAAACAAGCAGAATTTTGTTGCTTCTGAAATGGCTTCATGTGACAACAAAATGGAATCACAACAACAGTAATGCAAACCATGTGCACTCCATTCATTCCATGCACGTGTGAATGAATCTCTGTATTTAGTCTTTGTTGAATAAATTTTTAAAAATAAAGAAACCAAAATATCTTATAAATTTTTTTTATTAACAATCCCACAAGTAAAGAATTTTTGATCCCCCCCATCCCTCAGTTTTAATCACAATTGGACGATTTTATATACTGATTGCACTGGTCATTTCGCAACTGATATGCAATTACAAATTATTTTGCTCAACATATTCCTAAAAAAAAAAAATTATACATTTAATGAAGAAAAAAAAAAGAAAAATCATAATAAATAGAGTTTACCAGTACATCATCCCAATTTTTCTGTTCTCAAAAATTAAGAAAACTTTAAATGTATATACAGCTTCTCTTTCATTTTTTAAGATATTTAAGCTGCTCACAAAATATTCATATCATAAATGTTGTTAGGCATTTATGTTTCATTTATTGTCGAATGGAATGAAAATGTTTGGTGGAAGGGTCCATCTCTAATTTACACAAAGGAAGTTAAGTTTCGACACAACATTCAACGCACTTTTAAGTCCTGCCATAATGTTACTTACAAGAATTTATTTTGGTCATTTGATTCATAAAAATATCCAAAAATTTTTTTTATGAAAATAGAATCTATCAAAATAAAAATGGGAAAGGGACACGTTTGCATGTTTGTTTGTTTTTTGTTTTTTAAATTATCCAACTAGCCATTTTACATAAATCAGAATTCGTCGTGTCTCATATGACTCATGACAAACGAGTACATTGCTTGAAGTTCACGTGAACCACTGTATTCTTGCACCTTTTTACCATTCCGGTATAAAATCATTGTTGGATAACCATCAATCTGCCAGAGAAAAAATGAAAAGTGTTAAATAAGTGAAAAATTTATACATAAACTGACATGAATAAAAATGAATAAACATTAAGAAATGACAACCAGGTAGAGAAAGGCTAAACTAGCTGCCATCACATAAACCAATTGAAACAAATTATCAAAATTTTCGAAAACATTAAAATAGGTTCCACTGAATCATAATCATCTTCGAACTTATTAATTACTCAGATTCATTCATGAGATGCTGTTAAGAATTGTTTGATACATTACATGCCATATCTTAGCATTGAAAATTTCCAATGGTACCACAATTACATCCTTATATCCAAATCATCTTCGAACTTATTACCTACTCTTATTACATTCGTTTATGAATGTCGTTACAAGTGGTTTCATATGTTGCCTGCCATATTTTAGCTTTGAAAGTTTCCAATGGTACATGTGGATCATTAGCACAGATACCACTGAATCAAATTTAACCATCTTCAAATTATTAAATCTTATATATTTATTCATGACATGCTGTTCTGAGTTGTTTGATATAATACATCCCATATCTTAGCATTGAATATTCCCAATGGTATCATAATGCTATCATTAGAACAATTTCGACCATGTTCAGAGTCAATTATTAGATATCTTCATTCATGACAACGTTTCAAGTTGTTTGGTGTATTATCTGCCTTGTTACCAAATTTTGGCATTGAAAATTTCTGAGAATCAATCTGCCTTGTTACCTTAGGACATGTGATATTAAAACAATTTCAACAATCCTCAAACCATATTTATCGATTGGCAAAAACGTACATAATAACAGTATATTTGTGCATGGATGGTCGTTACAAGTTGTTTGATGTATTGCTTGCTATATCTTAGCACTGAAAATTTTTGAGGGTGCCATTAGAGCACATGCCATTGTATTGATTTTGACTATCTTCAAATAGTTCATACGCTGAACCGTATTTATCGATTTGCGAAAACTTATTGAATAACTTTATATTTGCTCTAGCTCATTGTTACGAGTTATTTGAGATTGAGTTATTTGTTACTTACTATATCTTAGCATTGAAAATTTGTAAGGGATTCCAGATTGATACCATTTAAGCACATGGTAAAGTACCGATTTTGATCATCTTCGAAATACTTTGCAAGATGATCCATATTTATTGATTGGCAAAAAAAAGTTTTGAAATCTTTCATAGTCTTCGAGAAGATAGTTACAGACAGACACACTCCCTTGTTGCAATGCATGTATTGAATCTAATGGTCACCACTTTAAACACACATTCTAAGCTTAAATTGTTGCTATGAGGTATACACTACGAGGTGCAATCAGCTTCCAAGGTCTCCAAATTTATTTTGAAAAAACTAGGGACAGTAGTTTTTTCAGTGTACAAAACAGACCCTTAAAGAAGCATTGGTGGCAGCCATGCAATCATTACATTGGCATTGAAAAATGTGTACAGCTAGATGGTGACTGTTCAGAAGTGATAGCAGTTACAGCTTTCTAGGGTCAGTGGTTTACTCAAAATAAATTCAGAGATCTTAGAACTCCATTGCACCTTGTATAGACAGAAAAGTATTTGGATACGACGAAACATGCAAATTTTGTTTGCAATTCAAATTAGACATGCGCATAATATTGTGCACTCCCACATAAATGATGCGTCTCCCTATTACAAAACTAAAAGAGCTCAATGCCATGCGAAAGTGAGCTAACAGTTTCAACAATATGGTGATTTGGTGCCATATAAGCAATGTTTCAATTTGAGGAATTGTGAGCAGCTTAGAAATTCCAAAACTGACAGTAGCTGAAGTGATTTGAAAATGGAAGGCTAGTGGCGCAACTACTGCAAAATCACGTCTTGGCAGGCCTCAAACTGAAGGATCGGGCTCAGAGAACCTTGAGATGGACGAGCTGAAAATCATGCCAGTCTTCTGCAGCTAACATCTGAACTTGGAAATGCCATCAGACTTCAGTGTCTGCAATAAAACTATCTGAAATTAGCTGCATTCATTAGGTATTCCTGGTAGAGCAGCTGTACAGAAGCCATGCATCAGTCCTGTAAATGCTAAATGACGTTTGAACTGGTGTTTAGCTGCTATTCCTTGATTTTATGGAGCGACAAATCACGATTTACACTTTTGAAATCAGATGGACGAAGATGTGTGTGGCGATTACCCGGAAAAGTATTCCATCCAGACTATCAGGTATGTAATGATTGGGAGCAGTTTTTCATGGTTTGGACTTGGGCCATTGGTTGTATTGAATGAAAACACGAAGTCTACGAACTACCTTGGCATTCTGGACAATTCTATGCTCGATACTCTGTGGCAATTCTATGATAGAGACTTCCCATTTTCAGCAGGACAACACTCAAGTGTTGTAGCAGAATGGTTTGGCTAGAATGAGGTGGCCCCACAATATAAAATTAAATAAAAACTGAACATCTAAATCAAGTATGCGTCCGAATACTATTTTTCTATATAGTGCTAAGTTATTTACAACTAAAAAATTGTTATTTGCTCCAATAATGAAAGCAACTTACAAAAACATCCCTCACATGTACAAGAAGTTTCAAAAAGAAAGACTCAATTTTAAAACCTTTTATTTCCACAGCCACAAATTCCAAATGAATAAAACTTATACCCCATGACAACCATGCTCCACAGTTTCATATGACTACCACTAGAGTCCCCTACTAAAGCAAAAAACGCTACCATTAGGTGTTGAGAAAATGGCATCTATGCAACAGAAAGGATTCTCTATGTTAATGTTAGCAAGATTGAATCTGTGATCATGGTGCAACGTGTGTTTCAACGACGTTATGGGATTGATCCACCGTCAGAACAAACACCTTTTCAGAGAAAAATGTGTACCAAATTTTAGAGGAGTTTCAGCCAAACCTGCAAAAGTTCACTCGTACTGCTAGCCAAGAACTTACCATCTCTCATGTGAATGTTTTGGCACGTGTTAAAACTGTTTGCTTTTGAAGACATACAGATTGCAACAGATGCATGCTTTTCATGCAGGTGACAAAAGAAATGTACATGAAATGGAGAACGACACTTTCTTACTCAGATTAATTTTTAGTGATGAAGCAAAGTTTTATATAAGCAGTAGAGTTCGGTGCCAAACAATTGCACATGGGAACTTGAATGTCCACATCAAGTTGTAGAGCATGAGCGAGATTTGCCAAAAATTAACGCTTTCCTAAGATTTATGTCCCTTTCTTTTTCAAGGGAAATATTATTACAGGAAATTTCTATATTGAAATGCTGCAGGATGGGCTGTTCTCACAAATGAATGAAGTCAAGATTTCTAACAATGGAGCACCAACACTTTGGCATAATGATGTTTATCAGTTTCTAAATGAAATGCTGCCTCAACATTGGATGGATGGGACCCTGAGATTTAGTACTACACTCTTGGCTCCCAAGATCTCTAGATACCTCTCGCATGCCTTTTTCTTATGGGGATGCATAAAAGAACAAGTTTATGTCCCACCTTTACCCGCTCGCTGATTTAGACGAGCTCAGAAACTGAATCGCGGATGAAACTGTAAAATCGGAAGAATTTGGAGAAAATTCAGCTCTAGCATTAATGTTGTCTGTGCATCAGGTGGAGGGCACAGAGCGTTTATAATTATGGAGAGTGAAACTTAAAGACTTGCTCAACAGCTATAAGTTGTTTTGTAACTGTATGTAAACCAAATACCACTCACTCACTCATCACCAAATCTCCAGAACTATGAAGCCACAAACTTGAAATTTGACAAGAATATTTCTCTTGGCTTCTAGGTGCTTGCTAAGAAAGGATTTTATTTATTCTTTTTTCCTTTCCATTATAGATTATTTTTAAAACTCAATTTACCTGGAGCTGAATGGGATTTTTGCCATCCTTAAAAAATTGTGACGTTTGTTTAGAAACTGTGACGTCATTGTTTGCTTTATTTAATGAAGGCTTTTGCGATTATTCCGTGAAACAGCAACAGTAACTGGAAGTATTTCGCACAGGAATATAATGTATCTTATCAGGTTGTTGCAAAAGTTTCTTCCGGTTCTAGAACCCGTGCCCAAGAAGGGCTCATTTTCCGAGGGGGGGGGCTCATGTTTAAATGTTTTCAAACAAATTATTGCATTCGATTCCTGAATATCTTTGCTATATTACATCCAAGAATCAACTTTCTGACTATACATCTGTGAGTGCCATCAACAGTCTGAAATGGACCTTTCACGCAAGCATATTCGAGCAATAATCTTCTACGAGTATTCTGGAAAGATCACTGCTGCGCAATGCCACCGAAACATTTGCCAACGTTTAGGTGATGGCACTGTCAGTTTACGTACAATAGAAGAATGGTATCGCCGGGTTCAGACGCGGAGATAACACTCTTCAAGATGCACCTCGCTCTGGTCGGCCAATCATGATTTCAGATGGTGATCTACGCCAAGTAATTGATGAAGATCACAATGTAATAACGAGGGAACTCGCAGAACAGTTCAAGGTTCACTTTTCAACCATTACCTGGCATCTGCACGAGCTGAATCTGTCATTCAATAAAATGAGTTTTTGGAATAAAAATCCGGAAAAAACTTTTGCAACAATCTGATATTTTCTAAAAGGGCTTTTCATGGCAACCAATCTCCGGATCCACTGAACCGATTGCAATGAAATTTTCCACACTTTCTTATTTTACCACGTAGGCGCTCACTACGTTTTTTCAAAGAAACGGTGTTTCAAAATTCCATTCCTAAGGGAGGTAACGGGGTGAAGGGGGGGGGGGGTTAATTACAGTATTTGGTTATAAAGGCATGTAATGAATAACGTAAAATCTGCATTTGCGATATAGATTTATACTTTGTCTTGATTATCTGATTCTCCACCTTTTCTCTCCAGCCCTGAGTCAAACTAACTCAGCTAAAGATATATCTTTAGGTGGTGTAGGCTAAAGGGCCGGTGATTGGAGAGGAGTGAAACAGACTACAATAACAACATTTTTAAATAGTTTGTCTGTCTGTTTGTTTGAACACGCTAATCTCCAAAACAACTTGACGATTAATCATTGGGTTTTCACAGGTAAGTTGAGCGTACCTTGCGGCAACATATAGGCTTACGAAAACAAGATATCTTAATTTAAATTTTTTGGAATATGCTCAGCTTAGTTCAGTTGTAGAAAAGTCAAAAGATGGCGCTTCATTTAAAGGCACTCATATATAACAATAGCGAAGCATTGCCGGGTCTGCTAGTTACATATAATTATTTGAAATTGGGATATTCTTTTTGAAACACCCTGCATTACTCATTCAAGATCTCATGGTGTCTTAAGCCTGTATTTCCGACCACTGGTTTACAGTCCTCTACTATATGTAGAATTCAGACCTTAAGGGTTTGAAACATCCATTTTTACTTATCCCTTCTTGTTTGAAAAAATGAAAAAATTCCACCACCTGAATTCGAACCAGGAACCACGAGTATTTCCAGGTTTGAATCCAGGTCGTGGAATTTTTTCTTCCACTTTTTCAAATTATATCATTACCTTATGCTTGGAGCATTATCTCCAGTTTATATTTATTAATTTCTTACCCCTTCTTCTTTACATAAACTTTTCCCATCGTCTGAAGAACAATCAACTTTTGCTATCTTCACGTCTGAATTACTAACAAATTTTCTAGCAAGATCCTCCCATGCTGGTGCTAACCGCTGACAGTGGCTACACCTGAATAAAGAAAAAGGGATATAATAGTTACACTTTATAATGCTCTTACTTTATTTAATAAATAAATAAAAAGAGCTAGAAACCTTGGACTCAATCACATATTTCAATTTTAGTTTAAAATAGCCTCTCCAATCCCAAATCTTCTATAAAAAAATAAGTTAAAGGTAAAAGGGGTGTGAAATTTTGGGACTCGTTTGGCAAGAGAGGACCCCAGAGCTAATTATCAATATTCCAAGATAATACTATGAGGGGATATCAGAAATTAACTTCATTTGTTTTTAAACAGGGGAAATGTAGTCGCTGTGTAAAGTTTAATATAACCAAAAAGAAGGCAGAGTACACGCACAGATGTTGCATAACATGGATTGTTCCTGTGTACACGCACTACACTGCATTGGAAGAACAGCAAGCGGTTATAAGGTTTCTTTTCGCAAAAGGTAGGAAACTTGCTAAAATTCATGGGGGATGGTAGAAGTTTACAGTACCGACTCTCTGGACTATTCCAAAGTGTGCAAGTGGTGTAAAATGTTTTGGGAAGGAAGAGTTAGCCTTGCTGATAAACAGCATTCTGGGCAGCCTGCATCAGTGGCAACACCAGCACTTATCAAGGTCATTAACAACACAATCAGAGAAAACAGTTGCATTTCCTTGAAAGAAGCGAGTGAAACATTTTAGATATCCTTGGATTTGCAAGGGATATGGTGTACGAGAATCTTGGATACCACAAAGTCTGTTTGCGTTGGATTCCAAAAAGTCTGACACCAGAACAGACTGGCAACAGAATAGTGTGCAGTCTGCAAGATCTACAGCGGTATAACCAAGAGAAAAATACGTTTTTGAATGACACTGTCACAGGAGATGAGTCCTGGGTCTTGCACTTCATGGAAACATGGTGTGGAAATATCCACATTCTCCAGTTCACAAAAATTTCAAAGTATCTCCTTCAGCTTGGAAGATTATGCTTACTGTTTTTTTGGGATATACAAGCATCCTATTCACAGAGTGACTTGCCTCATGGGTCAACCATCAACGCCACTACCCATTGTGAAACATTGACTAAACTGCGGCTTGCTTTTTGAGATAAGTGACCAGAAAGAGGAAACTATGTTAGACTTCTTCATGGCAATGCATGCCCACATATGGCCAATCCCATCAAAGCAAAATACTGGTCCGTTTCAGTTGGGAGGTTCTGGACCACCCAGTCTACAGTCCGGACTTACCGCCTTCGGACTACCACCGCTTTCTCTTTGTCGCATGAGTTTTTTGGGTGGTCTCCAACGAGGAACTCAAATCTGCTGTGTACCATTGGCAGTCTCAAAGTCATCTATGCAACGGAATTCGATGAGCCAGGTATTCTGAAACTGGTGTAGCATTGGAATAAATGCCTAAATCGTGGAAAAGTAGATAAAGACATGTAGTTTCAGCTGCACTTACCGTAGTTGTTTTTACCTGTATGTTTTATATATATGGCGTTAATTTCAGATATCTCCTCGTATATTAAATAGAAAATTTTTTTTGGATATACAGCGGTCCCTTGGTTAACAATGTACTCACTTAATGGGAACAAAAAAAAAATGTAGTACATAATGAAGCTCAAGTATAACGGACGCATGAGAACCAGTTGTTCACGTTGTTCAATGATTGTATCTTTCCTTGTAGTCGACTGTGCTTTAGTTTATGTGGTTATGAATGCAGTTTATGATGAAAATGTGTATTCATATGGACAATATACAGGGTGCTTTTGAAAAGGATGTCATGAGATACCTAGCGATGTTCTGCACCTTAAAATAAACAAGTTTCCTCATACGTTTTGTCGAAACTGCATTTCTTGAGGAGTAAACAACTCGTGAAGTTTGGTTAAACTCCGCCCATAACAAATAAAACCGCATGAAAAAAGTTATCACCACGTGTTCCATTAATAGGTTTCCGTGAAATACCTGTGCGCACTAATGTGTTAGCCCTAACACAAGCCCACTGAAACTCAACCACTCTCACAAGCACACTGAAAGATTAGCTTTAAAATCGAGTGACAATTGAAAACAGCATGTTTTCAATCATGCAGTTTCCATTAGCCTAATTTGGCTTTCCTGTGAGAGTGGTTGAGTTTAGGGCCAACAGATTAGTGCACAGGTAATTCACGAAACCCTATTAATAGAACATGTGGTGATGTTTACTTTTTTTCATGCACTTTTGTTTACGTTATGGGCGGAGTTAAGCAAACTTCACGAGCTGTTTACTCCTTTAAGAAATGCAATTTTGACAAAAAGTATGAGGAAACTTGTGTTTATTTTAAGGTGCAGAACATCGCTAGGTATCTCACGACATCCTTTTCAAAGCACCCTGTATAGTACATGTATTATGTCTTGGAACGGATAGTGTCGTTAGCACTATATACATTACCTTTGATTAAAGTTATGATGGAGAAAAAAAGGTCGACTGTTTCTATAGAAATTTACCTTTAATGTGTAACAATGTACATCTGTTTGTCATTTTGGTAAGTGAACCTCATAGCACATACGCTGGTGACAAATAAAAAAAGGAACAGCTAGAAGGGTTGATGCCACTTTGGAGGCACATCTATGTTGTGGTTTAAGTCGTAGTCTCACCAAAGGAACCCGCAACTGCAATCCTGCTTCTAGTAGATTATTTTTTAATTCTCACATTGATCCAAAAGTCTGGGCTGTCTTGAACCACTTCTGTGGGTGAATAATCCTTCCTCTTCCTACAGTCTCCAACAGCCATGCACTATAGATACTTTGGAGGAAGGACCATACCTCCCGAACCCCTACTGTGCAACCTTGCTCAAACTGTTAGCTGGACAAATGGTGAACGACGACTACTTCCTAGCATGTTCCACAGTTTTTAGCGATACTGAACAAATGCTGGTATCTGGTTTCATAAGATCATGGAGGTTCCTTTATACATCTCAAAACAGTTGCAAACAATTGTAAAATATACTATGGAGAAAATTAACATCTCAGTTGTAAAGCAAGTTAGGAACCACTGCATAGTAAGTAATACAGTTAACGTACTAATGGCACCATCTCTATGGAAACTGAAATTATTTAGAACGGCCTGCAACTGTTTTATAGCGTTTCGAGTAATACACAATTAGTAGCAATGATCTGAAGTTCTCGTTTTTTGTTTATTGTGTAAAACATTTTACAATGGAAAAGAGCGGCCCATTAAGTTTTTTTTTAAATGCGTTAAAACTGCTACAGAATATTCCAAATGATGGAAACCACACATGGAAAAGATTATCAGAGTTAGAGTAAGGTGTTCACAAATGGTATTCACATTTCAAGTACGGGTGCATGTTGCTGGAAGACAATCCACTTTTTTCACTTTGTGAGGCACTATCCACAAAGAATTCCTGCCAGCCAGTCATTGGAGTCTTTTACAAACAAGTTTTAGAGGGGTTTTTACACCAGGGGTTTTGTTGCCAAGTACAAAGAACTGTGGACTCAGGTGAGTGGTTTCTGCTGGACGACAATGCAACAGCACATTCATCAATATTTGTCCATTCGTTTTTAGCAAAAAAATTGACAGTCATTGAATATCCTCAGGACTTCGCCTGACCCAACTCCTGCAGACTTTGTGCTCTTCCTCAATGCTCGCATTAAAAGGAGAGCATTTTGAAGCTGTGGAGTCAATCAAGAGGAAATGTGACAGATGTTCGGAATGGGATTTCATCATTAGATTTTCAATAAGACTTTGAGAGCCTGTATGAATTTTGTCTGCAGTGTGTACAGAGGAAAGGAATACACTATCCAGCTATTAGTCATCAGACACTCAAATAAGACATTAGTATCGTGTAGGGCTGCCTTTCGCCACAATGACATACACAACCCTTCAAGAAAACCTTTCCACCAATTTGCAATACGTGTTAGCAGATATCTTGCTCCATTCATCCTTCAAATTGGCAAATAGCTCAGTGGTCTTCTTTGGGCGGCATGGCTTGGCTCTCAACCTGCGCTCCAATTCGTCCCAAAGGTGATCAATAGGGTTGAGGTCTGGATAACGCCTGCTATACAGGAGCATTGTTGTGTTGAAACAGGCACAGGCCATTACTAAAGCGAAAATGCAAATCCACCCATTTGGGTGGCATTCGATGAAAAACAGCATAGTTTGGCTAAATGTGCGCACGAAACTGGAAATCCACCCATTTGGGTGGTTTTCTGTGGAAAACAGCAAAGTTTGGCTTTTCACAATGTCAGTAATGCAGAATTATCCACAACTGTTTGGTACGCTTTGGCATTCATGGTTCCACGAACTAAAACAAGCGGACCAAGACAATACCACCACCTCCTCCAAATTTTACCGAGGGTATGACAGACCTTTAAATTGTTTGCGCTGGGGATTTGCCAAAACCACAAGTGTCCATAGAATGACAACTGGTATCAGGATTCATCACTCCATAGAATGGTTTTCCATTGTTCTTGAGTCCATTGGTGACATTCCTTGCACCACTAATCAAGGGATCTCATTGAGGGCTGTGATAGGCTGTTTGTGAACTGCTGCTCGTCCATGAAAACCAGTGCGACAACCTCCCAGTAGATGATATGATCACTTGCATCACTAGACATTTCAAGTCTGGCTGAAAGTCCTGTGCCAATGTTTTAATGAGGCCTTCTGGTTTGACATCACTACACATTTCAAGCACTGACAGTCATGATCTATCAATTTCATTGGTTTACTGGGTCTGGATTGGCATGTTATAACCCCCTCTCACTTCCACTTCAAAATAACATCACTCACTGCTGAGTGGGGTATGGGGTATCTGAAATTTGTTGGAAATCTCACTGGTTGAATGCCCAAACTTGTGGACTCCAATGATCTTCAGTCTTTCCTCCGCACTAAGTACGCATCATCTGTTCATATTGATTGCAGTAGATGCTACGATTGTATTCTAACCCGTCAATGTCTTTTGGAGAAGTGTCCGGTGACGAAGGGCCAGATAGTGTACGTGTAAAAATTTAATTCAATAAAATTCTATACTTGTATTTTAATATTTTGTTTTGGTGTAGTTCCAGAACTTTTTGAATACAATGACAAGATACAGAATGTTCCTTGAAATAACTCACCATGGAGCAAAGAACTTAACAAACGTGACCCCATTTCCTATGACTTCTTGGAAATTATCTTTCGTGAGGATAACTACAGGAGCCTATAAACAAAGAAAGAGATGAAAGAAAAAACATAAAAATTTATAACTTGTGCAATTCCATTTTTTTTTATAATTTCAATACAATTGAACCCCATTATCACTACATGTATCTCATTTAATACAATATCCCAATTTTTTAAGTTTTCGTTTCCTTGGTCCCAGCCCCGTGAAAGCCATTACTATGTAAATACAACCCGATATGTTTTTCTCTCAAATCCTGGATGATATGATGCAAAAATTAAGAAATTCATTCCAAGAAAGTTCAATTATTTGAGATCTTTATTTAAAAAAAAAATTTTTAAACAATAAAGCATGTGTTATTCGATAACTGCAAATTCTGATTGGTGCTCAGAGTTTTAATTCACAACTCGATTCACTGCATTTTTATTTCACCGTTATTAGCTTTAGCATTTTCATTTGTTACTTTCATTCCAGTATCAACAAGGGTACTTCACAAAACGGAAAACGCCAGCGAATGCTACACCTCCTTGTCGATCGTGAATGCTGCCGCTGAATGGCGCACGCTCCAGACAAGTAGAAAAATCAAAATGGCACATATGAAGAAGAGGAAGAGAGTGATGTAGACTTTTCCAGTTGCATAATTCTGTAAGGAAAGCAATTTCTAACAATTAAATAAGTTCATGTCGACAGACATCAATAAGAGTTATTTCCCCCCCAAAATAAATAAGAGTTTAGATTATATGCAACATACACTAGTCTCACACTTATTTCATTAACACTATTGGGGTTTTTCACTTAATCTGGATTAATATGATGAAAATGCTGGGTCCCACGGAAATCATACCAACAGGATTTCATCGCACATTGCTCAAAATCATTAAATCACATTTTATGCACTTAAAAAGTTGCACTAACACCAACATCCCCCTCTATCATTTCATACAAGTAACGAGCATCAGAAATAAAGAGCCTAATGTACTAATTATAAAACCCCGCGAGTCTACTACACGTATTCGTGTTTAAGTTGAGGGCAAGTCTCAGACCAAAATTACGAAATTTGCTACGACCTGTAGATAAATTGCAAGTAAAAATTAGAATACTTATGAAATTTAAATTTCACGTTTCGGAATTTTATCTAACCTTAGGTTATGGGCAGAGATGATTTTACATATTTATATTTTAAAATTGAAAATTAAAGGAAAAATTTTGCAACTCTGGATCGAAGCAGGAATCGTGGGCACCTGACTAGCTGCCTAAACAAGGTGTTGCAAAAACATACAGGGCAGTGCTGCTGGGTACCCTATCCTCTCGCTTCAGGGGCCGCTTCATAAAATGATTATTGGCAAATTTTATTTTCTTAACCAATTTACGCCAAACTTGGTAAAAATGGAAATTGAGACTTCATATCTTAAATTTGTATTCTGTAGCATGCAAAGACATAAAAAATAATCTACAAAGACATAAAAAAAATTACAAGAATATAATTAAAAAGGGACTCATGGAGCATGTTTAATTCTTAAGTATCATGAAATAATTGGTTAGTTATTGAAATCCATTTTCATTTCATAGAAATTTTTATTGTGAACTTTGTGGATTTTTTGGACCCCTAATTTCAAAATTCAAAGTTATCATTTCAAATTGTCACCTTTTAAACAAGTGCAGAGTCAACAACGAAATCAGTTTCTATAAGGTGTGAAAATTATTGCCAGACTTGAGATTACTTGGACTGTTAGTAGCTTTGTTATTTAGTAATCTTTTAAATTTTATTAGTTTTAAGTCCCTTTTTAATTATATTCTTGTGATTTTTTTATGTCTTTGTAAATTATTTTTTATGTCTTTACATGCTACAGAATATAAACTTAAGATATGAACTCTCAATTTCCATTTTACCAATTATGGCGTAAATGGGTTAACAAAATAAAATTTCCCAATTATTTTGTGTAGTGGCCCCTAAAGCGAGAGGATAGGCTACCCAGCAGCACTGTCCTGTATATTTTTGCAACACCCTGTACAAACCAGGCCACCACCAAGCAAGGCTGTCTCAAGTATCTTAAAGCAGTAGTTCCCAACCTTTTTCAAATCGCGACCTCCTTTTCTAAAAGTTAAGTAACGCGCAATCCCTCACCTGATATTTGAATAAATAAGTAAAATATATATAAGGCATTTTAACAGGATTGAATGTTGCAAAAACAGAAAGAAACTCTAATATCCTATAAAAATAAATGGAAAATACAATTAGCTCGTCGACCACCCAGAAAAGGCTTCACGACCCCCAGGTTTGGAACCAGTGTCCTAAAGAATAATTATGTAGTCAAACTGGAAGCCTGATGACGTGCAAGGCACCTGGCTTGCAGATCAGGAATTCCTCCTTTCTAAACCATCAGAAAGCTGATGAAAAGTCAAAGTAATTTCTCAATAATGGAGAAATTAAAAAAAAAAAAATTCAGTGATCGGGTATCAAAGCGGGGCTAGTACCTTCAACCAACTGGACCACTATCGACACAGGTAGCAGCATTTCTCCAGTATTTAATCATTACTTTATGCAGATTATTAGCAAATGATAAATTTTATAAATGTGAAATCAAATAAACATTTTTCATATAATTTTACTTAAATCGGATTCCCCCCCCCCCCCCTCCTGGGAAATTTTTTTTCTGGTTATTTCCCACACACAATATCCTCAAAAAGAAGGTAATAATCAAACTGAAAAAACTGTTCAAACCTAATTATGAAGGCAAGGGGAAACTCCGAGACCTGGACATGAACTAGGGACTGCACCTTTCACTGACGCTCTTACCAATTGAACTACCACAGACAAAGAGCTCCAAACCTGTTAATATGTCCAAATGCACTTCCATAAGGCCCCAATCAGTTCAACCGGCAGACAGTGTTCAAATTATTAAACGGTTGAAGAGTTTCTAAAGTTTGATTTCCATTTTGCAAATTGGGGGGCCTGCTCTGCTTATGGGCACATTTTAACAGCTTTGCAGTGGGCAATAGCTCAATTGGTAAGAGCGGCGCCATGGTCCTTGGTCAGAGTCCACATTGCATTATTTTTCCTTCCCTTTTCTACTTTTGAATTACGAGATAAAACTGGCCTATAACACCCATGGGACCAAGTAAAAGCGGTTATTAATATGCAAGTTCAATCAAAGAAATTACATATCAACATGTGTAAAATTGGAGTTGTTTATAAATAATTATATCAAGTTACTTTGTTTGCACTTTGTTTTCCTAGTGAAAATTAAGCCTTCAAAAGTTTTTCAAGCATATCTAGTGATTTTAGAGCATCATTCGTTTCCCTTTCATTTGAGAAGTGATCATCAGATGTCATCCACTCTTTCAAACTATGCCAGCTGTATTCCCAGCTTGGAAATATTGACATTCTTGAAGCACAGTTGCTTCGGATACCTATTTACTGTATCACAAAGCTATCTTTTCACTTGTAGTACTACCACACAATACAACAGTGAGCCATAACTTAGAGTCCAGTAGTCCTTAGCCATAACTGACACTTAGATTAGGACATGATTAGTAGCGTAAGTAGTTGCTGTAGAAGTTTTTTTAAGGACAAGTTTATATACATTGGGAATTGAAAATGCTGGTCATTGGTCATGTTAGACAGCTTGTTGTTATGCTGACAAGATTTCCCATGTAATTTCTGAGGGACCAACCAAAAGTGGTTGTTATCACAGGTTGTACTGTGTTTGAAGAGTTTCTTCAGTTTGATTATCATCTTTTCTTAGAGTTGAATTTTATCAATTTGGTTAAGGGTAAAGAAGATTCCCAATTTGGAAATCGGGGGATGGTTCTGCCGGGCTGATCCGATTTGTGGCTTCATGGAAGTTCATATGGTCGTATTTTAATAGCTGTATGTTCATTATCTGTGGTAGCTTAATTGTTAAGAGCAGCACCAATGAAAGGCATGGTCCCTAATTTAGGTCCAGATTGAGGAATTTTTCTTTTCCTTTTGTATTAATAATTATGGTATGTTTGAAGAGTTTCTTCAATCACATTATTTACTTCTCTTCGAGTTGAATTTCATCAATTTGACGATTTAAGGGTAACAGAAAGAAAAATATCTGGTCAGTGCAACATTTTCTCATTTTTAAATTGTGCATAAGTATAAGGTCAGCAGTTAAGAAACTCAAATCAGGCCTTAATTTAGGATGGTTTATTACTTGATCATACCTCCTTGCTTTTTTATCACCTCAATACAGTGTCCAGTCATGGAATCTCAAGTTTATTTTTTCAACTCTTTGTAAAGAAACCTGATTCCAGAGTTTCTGGATTGCTTGCTTCAACTGTAGTTTGTCAAAATGAATAATTTGTCTATCAACACAATAAATGCGACAAACCATCATCCCTCAAGGGAGCCTGACAATTCAGTGGATGCGACAATTCGGTAAACGACAATTCATATCATTGAAGAATTTTAGCTATTTTATTCGTTGTTTAGAACTTGTTTTTTCTATATACAGGGTGGGCCTTAAGTCACGCACCAAAGAATTACGTGAAGTGTGATGTGAAAATGTAAAATCAGCAAATGGCGAGCATCTTGAGCATTTGTGAGTGTACCAGCAACGTGTTTCTTAGTTCATTAGTTAAGCTTGGTTTTAATAAAATGACGTTTATTATTATCAGAATTGTTTTAAATGCTTTGGTGCGCGACTTACGGCCCACCCTGTATTAGATATTGTATTGTTATATATACATTATTTCCCCCCACCATGGATGAGACTACAACTTTTTGTTTGCCAATACATTATTTTTTTAAACAAACACAGAAGAAATTTCATATCAAAAGATTGGTAGCTATTCCTTATGAAATAAAAATAGATTTATAGTTTATATATTATTATTTGTTAAATCTGAAGCATACTTAGTTATTTTCTACTACTGATTATTTCATGGAAAACATGTAATGACTCGATTCATGCATTTGTCTTTATATTGTTGAGTGTGCTTTGCCAACACCACCTAGAAAGAAAGCCAAACAACTGAAACATCATACATTGTTACATCATATTTCGACCATTGTTAATCATATTTCAACCAATAACAAGCCCTAAATTTGGTCGACTTATGATGATGTAACAATGAATGACGTTTCAGTTGTTTGGCTTTCTTTCTAGAGGTGTTGGCTTTGCCACTTATCGCTTACTTCCTAGTGTAGTTCATGTTAAAATACTGCATTTCTGCTAAAATAATAGTACCGTATTTATTCTACTATAATGCGAAAAATTTTAGCCTAAAAAAGCACCTAAATTTGTGGGACTATATTATACAAGAGTATAATATTAGCGCTGCAACGACTGGGGGGAAGGGGGGGGGGGTCAACAAATGAACTTCAGGCTGATGAAGTTCAAATGAAGCTAGCATATAATATGCATCACAGTACATTAATATACAGTATATACAATGTACAGTTCATTATACAGCAAGGTAATTGACTTTAATTTTTAGTCGCCAAAGGCTAAGAAAATAACTTCAAAACTGCGTCAATCTTATAATTTTCCCACTTAAATTATATTAATATCTATTTGTTATTGTTAACAGTAATCACTTACAAAAAATCTTTGGATATTTGTAAATATCACTAAATAAAATAAGGAAACTAACTTCGATGGAGATTTAAACTGGCTCACTTCGCATGTTGCCATTTTGAATAAATTAACAAACACTGCCATTCTCCTCTTAATTTTCCCACTTAAATTTTATTAAATTAATATCTATTTATTAGGTTAATGTTAACTATCTGCACAATCGCGCGATTACTGAAACCGCAAACTGAATTGTCGCGATTCCTGTAACCGGCCGAGGGGAAACCAACTGCCCCCTGTAACCAAATAGGTTGGGGTATATATCGGTTATTTGCCTCTGGAGGGGGACGTCTTAGACAGAACGCCGAAGGCATTCGAGTAACGGAAACCAGTAACCAGCGAGGCCCGTAGGGCCGAGAGTGGGACTGGTGTTCGAGTAACGGAAAACAGCGACCAGCAAGGCCTGCAAGGCCGAGAGTAGGACTTGCGTTTGCGATTGTGCAGATAGTTAACATTAACCATTTATGATTGTTAACAGTAATTACTTACAAAAAATCTTTGGATATTTGTAAATATCACTAAATAAAATAAGGAAACTAACTTAAAAGTTAAAAACACGGCTCACTTCGCATGCCGCCATTTTGGATAAATTAACGAACATCTAAACAGAAGAAAGCCTGTGCCCTGAAAATTCCTACATTGTTACATCATAAAAAGGTATTGTTAATCATATTTCTACCAATAATAAGCCCTAAATTATGACTACCTACGGCCATGTAACAATGTATAAATTTTCAGGGCATAGGCTTTTTCTAGTAAGTGTTGTCAGAGACTATCAATAAGCCATTCTCCCTCTTCCCTGCAATGGAACTTTATAAACGTTTTTCACTTTTCTGTAATGAACTCTTGATGTTTTCCACTTTTTATGACCTGAAAAGCAGTGACCGGTAATAGAAATAGTAAAATAAAGAGGTCCCCCCCCCTTTCTTCTTTCTTTTTCCGTATATTCTTGCCTATTTTATTTCTCGCGACAAGTCAAAAATGGGGACCGCATTATACAAGAGGATAAAAATTTTACTATTTTTTTACAAGAGGGCTCTAAAAATGGAATCGCATTATACAAGATGCACATTATAGTAGAATAAATACGGTATACAGGGTGATTACAAAAGAACTTCACACTTTAAAAAATTTATTACATCAAAGCTATTCAGAATATAGATACACCACATACAGATTCTTAAAGAAAAACTCCTGAAGTTTATTGTGACACGGTTAAAGATGTTCAATATGCCCCCCTGTAGTCGAATTTGTCCCAAACCCGCATTAACATGTCTCCATCAATCCCACGTATCGCTACCGTAATGAGTTCTTTCAGCTCGTCTAGGTCACGGGGAAGGGGTAGGGTGAAGACCTTGTCCTTTACACACAACCATAAAAAGACAGAGGTGCAGGAATTTCTTGATGCCACTCTCCCACAGCAGTGGATTGGTCGAGCAAACAATAACCTGGAACTTGCAAAGTGGCCTCCGTGGAGCCCCGACCTCACACCTTGTGATTTCTTTTTATGGGGGTGTGTAAAGAACAATGTCTTCACCCTACCCCTTCCCCGTGACCTAGACGAGCTGAAAGAACGCATTACGGTAGCGATACGTGGGATTGATGGAGACATGTTAATGCGGGTTTGGGATAAATTCGACTACAGGGGGGCATATTGAACATCTTTAACTGTGTCACAATAAACTTCAAGAGTTTTTCTTTAAAAATCCGTATGTGGTGTGTCTATATTCTGAATAGCTTTGATGTAATAAATTTTTAAAAGTGTGAAGTTCTTTTGTAATCACCCTGTGCATTGTTTTATTAATAATGAAGAAAAACTTTCCTAATAAAGGCCCAAAATCAGATTTCAGCCAAAATAGTTGAACATCACTCATTATGCCTACCTATCCCTGTTGCCGAGAAATAATAAATTGCATGATCTGACATAATTCAAATTCGACTTCTTGCCTGAAGCATTTAATCTCACTGGTTTAATGTATTGCAAGGTAGCCGAACTTCGTTCACCCAAGTGAAAACACTTCTGGAATAGACTATACTCAGCCTTCTTTTTGGCTAAGATAACTTTTACACAGTTACTATATTTCCTCCGTTAAAAAAATAAATGGCATTACTTTCTGATATACCCTCGTATTTTCAATTTTAACCACCATCCAGGATTTGTAGTTTCAATTTTCAAGCAAATAATTCAAGTGGAACTGCATACTAATGGTGTTCCGACACCATATTAAGAAAGGTTTCTTATGTAAGGCATTTCTGTCATATCTACAGAGCACAGCTCTGCCTTTTCTCAAATGAACAATTCTATTTTTATGAAAACCAAAGATATAACATGCAATTTTCAACTTCTAAAATATCAGTAGAAAATTCTGAAAAAGAAAAGGGGAAGGGAACATCCAGCCTTTACGAGTTTTACTCTGCATTAGACCCTTCCCTTCCTCAATAATACACTGATTTTTTCATGAAATTAAAGATACAGAAAGTTGAGACAAATAAGAGCATGGAAGGGGTGTGTCAATACATAAAGAATAGCATTGTTGTGGATTTAGTCTCGAAAACAGTTGTGAACTGAATGAACATCTCTTAGGAAGGCAATACATGTAGATCTCAGAAACAAGCCACTTCATCATAATGAAAAACTGAGCTGCAAATCGTTTGGTCGTCTGCAAGTCTGGTATTGACAAGATTATCCAAAGATGCAAAGTAATAGACCTCATCAGAATAAGACAGTCCAGAGAAAAAGCTGCAAACTCGGTAGCAGCCATCTCAACCAGTAGTGGTACGTCGTATTCAAGCAGAAGCTCGGAAATAAAATTTCCTGATGTAGCAAAGTATAGCAGAATGAAAGAATAATATTCTAAATAAACAACTGGGAACATCATTCATGAAATCCTTTGCTTCAGATATCATTTATGTCTGGACATGCAAGAATGCCACATAAATGCCTGTGCAGAGATATCCTAACAAGTAACTGATGCCAATGGATTGTTACTCTGGATAAAAAGGGGCAACTAAAGGCCGTGCAGACAAAATGTGAAATCACCATCCCCTTTCTGTGAAATCTCTCAGGACATCACCTATGGATTTTTGTAGATCTGGACAGATGAAAAAGACTTGGGCCAATGCATCATTCATGGCATGGTGAAATTTTCAGTGCAAACAAATGTCCAGTTCGTGGTTTGTATATAGAACAAAAATTGGTAGGGGAGGGGAGGCATTTCTTGAGAAAGGCGGTGAGGAAATAAACAACTACTCTAATCTGCCTCAACTCCCTGTATTTTAAGAAAAGAATATTTTTCAAAAATAAAATACTTTACAGCAGGTTCATCGGGAATTTTGAGCTCTTCGGTACCAAAATCGCCATCTAGCTGTTGTTTCATCTTACTGACATATTTCTTCAGTTCCTCGTGTGTCCTACCACCTTGGTATTTTTCTATCTGTCATTCAATAAAGCATTAAATCATCAACCAATATAAAAATTAGACAATCATTTATACATTAATAAATGGAAAATGGGTCTTTGGATAATTTTTTCACACCATTCTCCATCTCTTTTTAAACAATAGACAAAGTTTAAAAGAAAAAAAGAATGTTATAATACAGAGTCCATCAAAAAATATAGTGTGTAAATTAAATATTGGGTGCTAGTTGGAGTATTGTTTCCTAAGAATAGAATAAGACAAAATGTTCTTGGAAATAGTTTAACTGACTGCAAACCTGCATAGTTTATAGATGGAAAACGTGCAAAGTCTTGATCGTACATGCTTGAACACATTCAAAGTAGCATCAGTCTTGTTTATTAATTGTCGCATCTTGTATAACAACATTCGTTAATAAGTTTGCATACTCATTTGTACCCTTATAAAATTAGCCTTTTTCATAAACTGGAAACTGACGACAGGCTGCAATGTTATGAGTTTGCATTAGAAATACTTGACAGAATCAGCAATGACAATGCTTTCGTTTCCAATATTGCTTTCAATGATGAGGCAATAAAAAAGGAGATGATTAACATCCTGCCTGTCCACAAAGGTTAAAATCCTGACACAATAGTAAGATATGGGGATCGGAAAGTCCACGTGTCATACGTGAAGACAAGCGGGATAGCGGGGAATTGAACGTTTGGTATGCTCTGTTAATATGCCAATATAAATGAATTGCTAACATACATTGTGTTTAAAGGCGTAATATGCAATTCTCAGCTTCAACGAGAACATACACAGTATCAAAAGTGGGGATGAGTTTATAACACAGAAAATGTCATATTTCAAATCTCCCACAACAATCACCAAGTGCCTATGTTCTTGTTGTAGTGTCTTTTGATGGTCTGATATTGCATCATCTAACTTCACGTTTTTCACTGTTCACCCAGTCACAAGTTCACTAGTCAAGAAGTCAGCCTGCATATGGTGTACAGGGTGCTGCAAATAAATACCGGGCAGTATTGCTGGGTAGCCTATTTGCACATCATATTTCGGCCATTGTTAATCAAATTTAGGGCTTATCATTGGTAGAGATACGATTAACAATGGTCAAAATATGATGTAACAATGTACGAGCGGATAGGTCATGCAGCAGTACTGCCCTGTATTTATTTGCAGCACCCTGTACATTTAAGCAACGTAGACAGTCTTCAACATGGATACAAAGCACATACATAATATCAGTCCTTAATGTTGCAAACAGATCAAATGGGGGAAGGTATTTTATCAAAGCAGTTAGGTTTTGTTTAGGCTCAGTCTTCACATCCTAAGAACTCCTTATTTTTATGTTGTTTTTTTTTAATTTTAAGTCTTTGAATGTGCATTTATATACACTACGTGGAAGAGAACAATTGGATACCTCCCATCACCAGCATTTGAGCTTACCCACGGCCATCACGTGGTCTTGTGAGATTTAAAACTGAAACAGGAGTACAATCAACTAATTCTCAGGTAAAAATATCTATCAAGAGACAGCTTTCAGATTTCGAAACTAGCATAATAGAATGCTCCAAAAGAGGTATGAGTATCCTCCTTTGATCCTGATATCCAACAAGTTCTAAATTCAACTGTATCCTTTCTTATCAACCAGTGGAAGAAGGGAGATTGCAGGAATAAACATCACCATGAAGATCTGCAAGATAAGGATAGGACAGTACTGAAGAGGGAGCTGCAAAAAAAATAAAAAGCAGCACATGCCGTAGTAAACGAATTCCAGATGGCCATCAAATCAAGATGCTTCGAAAAGAAGCCCACACACTGGATATTATGTTTGAGCAGCTGCCTGATAAAACTTCTCATCACAAGGAATAATTCAGTTCAGCACCTACGATGGTGTAGAAGAACAGCAATTAGACATACAAGCAATGACGATAAGTTTTGGAGTGGTGAATCACGATTTACACTTTTTAGGTTGGATGGTGTGTGTGGGTTTGATGGAGAACATCTGCTAATGAAGTGAAGCATGCTGGTAGCAATGGTAATGGGATTCTGGACAACTCAGTGATCCCTATGTTATGGAATTTCTATGGAATCAATGAGCATCTCTTTCAGAATGACAATGCCACCAGTCATGTTTCAAGGGCTAAACTTCAATGGATACGGAAAATCAAGTCTCCTGGATGGACTGGCCTGTGCAAAGCCCAAACCTCAATTCCATAGGGGACCTTGCATCCAATCACTTTCTTCCATAGTGTACATAACAGCATAATTCTAGATACATACCACTTTACCATCCTCTATCCATAGTAGGGTTGGATAGCCTTTAATCTCGTATTCATTACAAATAGTTTTATAGGCGACACAGTCTATCTGAAAGCAAAGGGAAAAGAGTGTCTATTCAAAGAAATTCAGAGACATTCATAACTGATTACGAGAGAGTCATTCAAAGAGTGTATTCTTGATATAACTGCCTTGATATCAAGTTTAAAAAAAGAAGAAAAAAAAACACTCCTTGATATCAAGTAGTTATTAAATTAAAATTTATTGAACTTTATAAACATGGTGATCAGAGATACATTACTTAAAATTTATTTTCCCACCACCAGAAGACAGTGGATTCTACAGGAAACTCCAGATGTTAGTGGAAAATGATAACCTACTGTCAAAGATCATTTTCAGTTACGAAATGACATTCCACTTTTTCCTTTGGAAATTTCATGAAGGGGATTTCATGGATCATATTTATGCCTCCACCACCTGCAACTCTCGATGCAGCTTAACATCAGTGAAACCATAAATATGATCATGTTGGATATACTGCAGACAGTCTCATTCAAGCTACAGTCTGTCCCTAAAAGATAGCTGGTGTAGCTTTCTTTTGAAAATAGCAAAGAAAATATCAACAGAATCACATTTTATTTTACGAATGGTTTAACAATCTTAAAATAATTTATTATGTTTTGAAGAAGATTCCATTTTCTGGAAAGAGGAAATGAAAAGAAAACTAAAAACGGACTGTCCCAAAATGATAGCTGGTTAAACAAAAAGTGCAAAAGAATAAATTTTAATATTTAATCTTTCCTCTTTTGACTTCGATAAGTTGAATGCAGCGATTGTGCATTGACTCTAGCAATTTATGATTAACATCAATGGGATTTTTTCCCATACATCAATTATTGCATTTTTGAGAGATGCTGTACAACTGAACTGCTTGCCTCTTGATAAACCTCTCTAATCATAATCCCTCAAACATTTCGATTGGATTGAGATCTGGAGATAGAGCAGGCCATGCCATAACGTCCAATTTGTTTAACGCAAAACATTTTCTATTAGCATTTGCAACATGTACAGGGGCGTTATCTTGCTGGAACACCGGTGTTTCACCTGATATCTTCAGTACAGGAAGAAGAGCATCTGCCAACATCTTTCTGTAACTTTCAGCATTCATTTATTCATCCACTACAACTATGAGCTCTGTTTTGACCAGTCTGCCAAATGCCCCCCATGTCATCACGGAACCATCACCTTATTGCCTTTTTTTTTTGTAGAAGTGTTGTTCATGGCGAAAGTCATGCCAATAACTGAAATCTGTCAGGACCGTCTAAATTCCATTTCTTTTCATCAGAAAAGATAACATTGAACCATTCGTGTGTCCAGGTTACGTGATCTACAACAAATTTTTCTCTTGCTTGCAAGTGGTGCATCTTCCACACAGGTTGAACTTGACCTGTTTAATACAGTATGTGTAGGAAACAATGTATTTATAAACAACATTAACCCATTACATATAATATTGTATGCTGTTGTATATGCTATACCTTTAGTGTACTCAACATTGGGCATTGATTTTAGGACTCTCCAAACTCATTCTTGAGGGTTGCGATGGCACAGAAGCAGCTAATTGTCTTACAGACGTTGGGTTTTTAACCATTTCACGCATCAGAACCCTTTTATCTCCTCCGGTAAGGGGAGGAGGTCTTCCAGTCGTTTTCTTTTGGCCGTAGTAACTATTTTTTCAAGTAATTATAAATAACTTTTTCAGAATGTTGTAACTGTATAGTAATTTCTTTTACAGAGGCATGTCTTTGCCGAAGACCATCAATTTCCCCTTTGCCGAAGAATATTTTACCATAACCCATAACTAGAAATGATAAATCAATCTTCAGCTGAAATCATTTTATGGAAATTCATATTCGTGGTTGCTACTCAAGTCAAATTATTAATGTGACGTGGCGGATTCGAATCCCAGTTGTAACAATTTTTTTTTCTATACCCAAATAATTTTTCAATATATTATATTTACAAATTTATTTGTGGCTATCATTTTGGGACAGTCTGTTTTTAGTTTTCTTTCTAATCTTCTTCAAAACATAATATATTACTTTATTTTAAGATTGTTTAACCATTCGTAAAATAAAATGTGATTCTGTTGATATTTTCTTTGCTATTTTCTAAAAAAGCTAAACCAGCTATCTTTTTGGGACAGACTGTATAAGGAGCTATTAAAAAGAACAGAGAGCTGTTATTTGTTTCACAAATGGCCGTCGTTATCACATCATCTACAGTGGAAGAACAGCGAGCAGTTATAAGGTTTCTTTTCACAAAAGGTAAGAAACCCATGGAAATTCATGGGTAAATAGAAGTTTATGGTCCCGATTGTCTGGACTATTCCAATGTGTGCAAATGGTATAAAATGTTTCGGGAAGGAAGAGTTAGCCTTGCCAATAAACATTGTTCTGGGCAGCCTGCATCAGCAGCAACACCAGCCATTATCGAGGGCATCAACAATGCAATCAGAGAAAATCATCGCATTTCCTTGAAAGAAGAGATATGGTGCATGAGAAGCTTGGATACCGTAAAATGTGTTCGTATTGAATCCCAAAAACTGAAACAGACCGGCATGCAGTCTGCAACATCTGCAGTGGTATAACCAGGAGGAAAATGCGTTTCTGAGTGGCATTATCACAGAAAATAAGTTCAAGGTCTAGCACTTCACACCTGAGCCTAAAACTGCAAACATGGTGTCATTTTCTGGTTCGCAAAAAATTCAAGGTTTCTCCTTCAGCTTGGAAAATTATGCTTAGTTTTTTGGTATAAGCAAGGCAACCTCCTCGCACTGTTCCTACCTCATGGGTCAACTTATTGTGAAACCCTGATTAAACTGCAGCATGCTATTCAGGATAAGCGACCAGAAAGAGGAAATGATGTTCGACTTCAAGACAACGCACATCTGCATATGACCAATGCCGTCAAAGCAAAATAATCCGTTTCAGTTGGGAGGTTTTGGACCACCCAACCTAAAGTCCAGACTTAGAGCCCTCGGACTACCACCTCTCGAGTCCCATGGAGATTTCTGAGTGGTCAGAGGTTTGACACTGATGAGGAACTCAAATTTGCCATGTGCCATGTATTCACAGCCGACGGAGTTCTACAAGCGTGGTGTTCTGAAACTGGTGCAACGTTAGGATAAACGTCTAAATTGTCAAGGTGCCTACGTGGAAAAGTAAAGACGTGTAGTTTCAGCTGCACTTATTTATTTGTACGTTTTGTATTTTTCTTGAAAAGAAAAAATGGCCTTACTTTCTGATTTCTCCTCATATATTATTGCATTCACATTTGCCAAGTAACACGAGGGGGTGAACATCGAGCGTGTGATGACAATGAAAGAAATTAGTTTCCCATTTCAGAGAGCTCTAAAGTGCTTTCTGCTGTCCCAAATGAGACCTTTGCACTATAGATAATTCAAATAATACGATTTATGGTATTATTAAAACTTTGGTCATTTATTAAATTAAAAACAATCCATCGATAGGTGGTGCTGGAGCACACACAAGTATTAAATATGCTTGCACATAAAAATGTTTAATATGTAACATTAAAACTGCTCAATATGCCCCTTACAAGGGGCCTTCATAAATTCCAGGAATCATACCCAAGAAAGATAATCAGACACAAGTTTTAGTGGAAAATGTAATCAGTCAATATATTCGCCAGATAAATTGTTTTTTTTCTTTTTTTTTTTTAAACAAACGATGGATAAGCTATTGCAGGCCATCTTTGCAGAACACCACATTTTGGCTGTTTAAGAAGCTCTCTGCCTCAGAAATAACCTCACCATAGTTTTGGAAACGTCTTCTATGTAGTGGTTTCTTCATTCGAGGAAATAGTCACTGCGTGCCAGATCAGTTGAATAGGGAGATGCAGTAAAATTTCAAATCCTAGGTTGACTGAAAGTTTTACATAGTCATGTTCTGAATGAGCAGGCGCATTGCCTTTCCGTGAATTTTCTTTTTAATGGCATCCCACAACTTCTTCAGGAGACCACGGTAATAGTTCCCAGTTATTGTTGGGGTTTTTTTTCCATTTATTAATTATAAATTATACATTATGAAAATTTTTATATATTAAGCCAGGAAACCACTGAAATCAGCCGGGTGGCTAACCTCTTCAAAAGAGCTTCGGGAGAACACTGGTCACGTTAGTGATTTTTATGCAGCAATACATACATTTTCTCTTACTTCTTGTATGTACATTTCAACCTTTTCGTGGATGAAATATACATTCAAGAAGAAAATTTGTGGACAACAGGCTTGCTTTGTTGTATTATACACTTTGCTAGCAAATGAGAATCCTAGTTTCCACAATTGTCTGCTGCTCATAAGCTCTACATTAATATAATACATGCGAAGCAATGTTCAGAGACTACAGCTCACCGAAACGAGACTACCGAACAATGGAAACACCTTATGAGAACGAATTTCGCTACATACTTGACAAGCAAATGCCAGAGAATTATTCATGCCTAAAAGTGAAGTGCAGAGGCAACTGTGCCATGGTAAGGACCTCATTTTCATGGTTTAGACTGGGCCAACTAGTTCTTGTATCAACTTACCTTCACAATTTGGACAATTCTGCATTCTAACACTGAGCAACTGTTTGGGATTGGATTACTTCTGTACCAACTTGACAATGCTCCTTTGTCACAAAGCAAGATGTGTGCAGGAATAGTTTAAAGAGACAGGTTGAAGACATGGATTGGCCTGTTCAGTAAATCCCACTGTACACTTGTTGGATGAATTGGAGCAATTATGAGCTAGGCCAAATTGTCTTACATGTGGAGTCATCAAAGCTCTTTTGGAAGAATAGAAAGTATTTTTGAAGCTATCTACTAAAATCTGAAGGAAAGTCTTTCTCGAGGAGTAAAGGCCATAATAAATGCAAAGGGGGTTCAACGCCACATTAATTTACTTGAAATCATAGTTTCAATGTAAAAGAAAAGACACCTGGTTTTGGTCACTATGTGGAAATATTTATTATGAAGCCAATTTAAACTTACTGGCATGTGTTTTATTTCAAGATATACATCGTGTGGCCAGATAATTATGATCACCCCATCAATACTTCATTGGGCCACCTTTTGCCTTCAATACTATGGCGATTCCTCTTGGCATCAACTCCACAAGTATTGAAAGGCGATGCGAGGAATCTGACACCATGCCTGATGAATAGCACTGTCCAGTTATGTGAGATGTGATGGTTGTGCAACCACCTGCCTAATGGCTCTTTCAACTTGTCCCACAAATGCTCAATTGAATTGAGATCTGGTGATTGTGGGGGCCACTTAAGCAAGGTAAAGTCTCCCTCATGTTTTGAAACCAGTCCTGCACTATATAGGCACCATGGCATGGAGCATTGTCTTGTTGGAAGAAGCCACATCCATTGGGAGATGCCATCAACATAATAGGATGAACTTGATTAACAACGATGCTTAGATATGTTGTTCCACACGAATAAAAGGGCCAAAAATCATGCCAGGTAAACGTGCCCTAAACCATAACACTGCTCCAACCAGCTTGAAGGGGTGAATTCATGCATGTGGGTCCATGCTTTCACGCAGTTTCAGCCAAATTTTCAGTCATCTGCACGAAGCAACTGGAAAGGTGATACATTGGACCACATGACTTTTTCCAAAGCTCGACTGTCCAATTCTTGAGTTTTATCTTGTTAACTGCAAACAGCAAAGGCAGGGTTCTCCCCAGGCCCTTTTGAACAGGCACGCCGCCCGGCTGAATGTGAAAAAGTGCACACCACTGCATAATATTTTATTTGTTTTTAATTTTGTCCGCCTGGCTATTTTATCCTTCCACCCACCTGATAAAATTTTCTGGGGAGAACACTGAAAGGTGTTCGAACAGGCCTTTGGCTTCCATATCCCATATGATGCAATGTATGGTGAACAGTGCATTCAGAGATCATTTGAGAGGATCCTTGATTAAGTTCAGCAGTAATTTGATGCATTGTTGCCCTTCTGTTGTCTTCTACCAGTCTTGCCACATTGTTGTCTTTAAACACTTTAACAACAGCTGCTCTTGAGCATTTAACGAATAATAAGAATAACCCCAGAAATTACCTTGGAAATTGAGACACCTGGTTCATGCTCAAGAGATTTTGCCAATTCCTCCCACGTAGGAGCTAACCGTTGACAATGGCCACACCAAGGGACATAAAACTTGACAAAATGTGACCCATACTGAACATGATTAGAAAAGGTCTCATCCGTCAATTCCGCAAGTGGTTTTTTTTCTGCTTGAACTGGTTCTGAAATTGGCTATTTTCATGGAATAACAAAAGAATTTGATTAAAAGCAAGACGTAAATTTATATAAATCATAAAAGAAAACTGACTGAGATAAAAAAATAAAAAAAATAAAAACAAAATAAAAAAAGAAACAAACCTCTGGACTCACTCCCATTTGGGTTTTAGCAAATTTTTCTAAAGATGCAATATCTCTAGGTCCTTTGTATCTAATTCCTTCAGTCTTTCCAAGCAGAAATAATTTTAACCTGAAATTTCACCAAAAGACTTAACCGTAAATTTACTTTAGTAAATAAAATTTTATTATTGGAATGGAATGCCCTTTCATCAGTTAGATTTTTGGGGATAGCAACATCTAGATCATTTGCACCCTCTTCATATGCCAACTCTTATGTACGGCATTTCTTGTTACTGATACGATAATACAGTCTAGAGAAATACAAACATTCATGTCCATAGCAAGATTCAAACTCGCAACTAGGTGGAGTTGAAGATTAGAAACCCCCAACTTAATTTTTTTTTAGCTAACAAATGTCAATTTGAAGACAAAACTTTTAATCCAAATAGCAAATAAAAATGAAAATTAAAAAAAAAAAAAATTAAGCATGACATACACACAATGTTGAATGAAATAAAAACACGTAATCAAAGTTTTTCACAAGTAACAATCTTCAACATTCAAAAAACCTCAACAATGAAGAGAGAATATGAAGATTTCCTGGTCCTTCACTTCTCATAGTTCCATATAACATCACTCCTGGAGCATGTTGAACAGCTTTTGATATGCAGCTAGGCCAGCAGCTCTTCAGCCTTTTTATCTGAGCATTCATCTTCTCAAATTGGAACACCAAATACAGATTTCATAACCAAATATAATTTTGTGCCAAAGATGAAAATCCTAATCTGAATAGCCTATCCGGCACTATTTAAAACCTTTGTTCTTCACCCTTGCTGTTAGAAGAGGTTTTTGTTTCGTAACTTGAAATGAGTACTTCAATTCATGCCATCGATAGTGCCTCAATCGTCCTGATATATCTTCAATAATTGTAGCCCATTCTTTAATTATCGTACTAACAGTTTTATGTCTGGATGTTTTCACAAGACTTATTAAGGTCTTTCCGTTTTGAGGACGTTTGAGGATGTTTAAGTACGTTTAAGGACTCCTTGTTTTAAGGACGTCTTTCTTGGGTGCCCAAATCGAGACCAGAGATTACTTTTTCCAGTTTCTGCAAAGCTAATAATTTTATTGCCACTCATTTCCACTTTAACTGCTTGATCCATATGTAATCATACTGCTTTCTTTAACAACTTTTCTTAATCCGCCAAGTTAATTTTCCACTTTTGGCAATTCATGTTGTCAGAAAGAAGTGAAACGAAAATTTTGTGCGTCACAATCTGATCCATTACCAAAGTTTAGGATGAATTGTTACAGTGGGTGCTGCCTAATGTGACCAGGTTTAATGTTATCAATCGGCTATTGTTATTTTTGCTTGGTAAGGAACGCATGTATCTAAATACATACTAAATACGCAGTTTATTGTAATCAAAACTTCGGATATTGTTATCAAATTTTTCCTAAATGTAGCATAAATATTTGGATTGGCTCTTGAATCCAGTTTATAATAGCCACTTTTCATTTCCCTTTAAGTCAACAGGCACAGCTGCCCAAAATAACTATTCAGAATTGCTTTAAGCATGGTGGGGATTGCAAAAACTGCAAATGAAACTGAAATCATTGTTCAAATTCCTAAGCAACCAGAATATATATGACAGGAAGTAATTTTGAAGCCAAGACAGCGTAGATGTAGATGAAGATGTAGATGTAGACTGAAGAAGAAATCAGCGAATTTGTCACCGCCAGTCTATCTGAAGAGCAGAACAAGCCACAGAGTGAAGAGCAATATTCTCTGGATTCCTCCAACTGCTATTGAAATGCGTAAACCTCTTGATGTTTTAAGAAAAGGAGTTCATCATTCTGCGGAAGACTTTACATTGCACTATCAGCATGAATGGTATATTGATAAACTCCTGACTAAAACCAGTAGGCAATCATGAATTAATGACTTTAACTTCCTATGTGTTTTTAGGTTCATTACTCTTAAGATACAGGAAATAGAGAGATTTTTCATTTTACTACATTAGTATATTCTTATCTATTGTAGAGTTTTACAATCAATACTACAAGACTGTTTCACTTTTAAAGACTGTACAGTGTAACAATGTTCTCACAATGCCTCTTTTTTGCCACACTGCATCTTTTTTAAACTTCGGCTATTGTGATCAATTTGGCTTGGTCCCAACGTGATCACATTAAGGGGAGGTTCTAGTTACGAAATGAACTTTTTATCTTATTAATCAATTTTCATCAAAAATACCATGATTCAAGTAGATTTTAAGGAGATTAAAATGGTGTAAATTTTATTTATGTAGATAGCTATGTTAGGAAGTTACGTTAGAAAGTTTCGCAAAGATATTAAAACTTCAAGTACACGTTTTACTTGATCTACTTAAAGCAGAAAGAAATGGTCTATATCAATGAAGAGATCAGAATTTTTTCATTTAGATGCTCAAGCTGATTTTGAAAAATTTATTTTTAATAATTAGCAATGAAGTAGTTCCTAAACGTCACCTAAATACAGAGCCATTCAAAGTTTTTTCAAGCCATAACTTTTGAATGAATTGCTATAATGAAATTTGAGCTTGAGCAAAGTTTTCCTTAGGATTAGACCTTTCCAAAATGCCCAAGATCTTTAAAATCCATCAATTACAAGCTGAGAAACACGTACTGGACAAATTCATTTCTATGAAAAAATTGTAAACGAGAAAACGCAGTTCAAAGATTAAAGATCCTTTCTTTCATAATGTAACGATTAAATCAAAACATGAAATTTAACCATTAACACCTTGAAAAAACTCCCCAAAAAACATTTATTTCATGAAGTTCACATTTGAAAAGGTATGAAAATGCAAAAATCCAAAAATTGAAATTTTCATCAAAAATCATAATTTTTTCACTAGAGACTCCCCTTAAGCAGCACCCACTGTATTATCAAATTGGGACATTCTTGATATTATTTACTTAAAGTCTAAAGAAATTGTTGACATTTACGGTTGGAAATTGTGAAAACTTAAATATTCACCTCCAACTATGAATGAGTCTGTAGTTTTTATTTTCTGGAAAAAAACTTTGTTATATGGAGTTGGCTTTATAAAAATTTGCAATTATGTGGAGGGAGCCCTGTATTCAAATTTTGTGATAAATGTTTGCAAGTATAGAATATTATTTACGTTAACTTCAGAAACACACAATACATAAAAAGAAACTACATCTTACGTTGGATAACCTGTAACTCCTTGTTTCGAGCACAATGCCGTTTCTGCTGTACAATCTACCTAGAGAAAAAAATTTAAAAAGAAATTAATACACTTAAAACAAGAACAAAAGAAAGACAATTATTGTTTAACTTACTTTGGCAATTAGCATTAAACCTTTTGATTGGGAATTGTATTTTTCTCCTAAGATGTCCCATGTTGGTTTTAATCGCTTACAATGGCCACACCTATAAACCAGGAATAAATGAATTTATTTCTATTTGCATTAAGTATAGAATTAATAACATAGAAAAAAGAATTGTAATTAAGGATATTAGAAGTCACCAAATCAAGATAAGTTGATATTTAATATAGCAGTGTACATCTACACGTTTAATTCAGGCAGATTTTGATATACTCCAACATGAATAAAATACTATAGTCGTCACAACAGTTTAATTATTTTTTTGTTTCAGGAAAGGTGACAACAAGTCTTATTACCTTAAGACGCAGTAAAAGAGTAGAAATAATCAGAAAGAATAAGTAGCATGTAACAATAACGGCAACCCTCATTTGCATAACTGTATAAAAAGGTGTGATCCTGACAAAAGATTTGAAAGGTGTTCATGTTGCCAGACAGCATCTTCCTGCTGAAGATGTTTTATCTAAATGAAGAGAATGACACCGTGGCACTAGAAAGTACCAGCGCCAGAAGTCCTTGCATCGAGGTCTACTGACACCTTGTGGCCTGATTGGATAAACATTTTGATGCAACAGGAGGATTTGCTGTTCAGGTCGAAACCTCAGGATCACAAGAAGCCCAATTTAACCCCTGCAATTTTTGCTTTGGGGATATCTCAAAAGGGTTATTTATCGTGAAGGCATTCATTTACTGTCAGAGTTGAAAGATAGAATAATCTTCCTATAAACTGTGCGCTGCTGTTGGACATGTAACTCATTATGAGGTGTTGGCAATGGAGAATGGTATCCATATTGAATACCATCTCCGAGTGCCCTTACAACATCCTGTACAGTCCACATTCTACACCGATGACTGATAAAGCGTGATAGACCTCCTTTAATGAATAAATTTTTTTCTCAATATTAGCTGACTGGTGCTAAACTGTTATTGGCACCACCACATTTTGTCCTGGTGGTCCTATGTAAGGAATGATGTATCAAACGTGCTCTTCCCCATTCCCTGGTTAGCATATCCTCCAATTTTGAAGCCATTATAACGAATTCTAGCAAAACAGCGAATTAACGGCTCTATTATTATTAATAATGGCTCTTGTAAGCAAGTTTTTGAAACGTAACGTGAAGTCTGGTCCTTATCAATTTATCAGATAATTTATCATATGACATAGCAATGAATTAAAATGTGAATAAGGTAACAAAAAAGTTGATATTTGATAATTAAATATTGAAGAATTATTTTATAACTTAAGCTTTAGCAAAAAGCTACTTATAAGAATGCACGCTTGATCTGTACGTTTATACGTCCATCCGTTCATTGTTTGCACAATAACTTGAAAGCAGATTAACTTTTTCAAATTCTGTTTTCAGAAATAAGACTATCAAGGTCTTAGCTCAGCTGTATGAACTTTTCAGGATTTTTGTGGACCCCTTCAAGTCGAATTAATGTGCTAAAACAGTAACCATAAAGATACCAAGATAATGGCACGTCTTATAACAATCGATTCATCAAGAATGAATACATCGTTACTTTCCGTTTATCTTTAAGTATTGTTGACATGAGCTCGCGTATGCAACGACCGCTTTGTCAATGCACGATTCCTCAAGTGCCCATTAAGTAGCGCAGGAATGGAGCTACTTATTGGTTTTACAATGTCCATCTGTTTCCTTCATAATTTCTACATTTTTTGAGGTAAAGGTTGAAATTCGGAATACAGCTTACTATGGGCATGTCCACCTTTACTATTTAGTTTGGTTTTGATTGGTGCAGAGGGTGGGAATTACGGGGGTGGGAGTCAGAGGGGACAAAAATTATATGTGGTATTTAGGTACGTAAATGAGTGAAATTTAGTATCCAGATTCTCTAGGAAAGATCTACATTACTATAAAGTTTAGGCCCAATTGTTCCAGGGGGATTGGAGTTGCAGGAGTGGCAGTCACTTGGTCTTTAGAACTACGGCAATATATGGCATGTGGTTTATCATTCAATTGGAAAATATTGAGAAAGGAAAGATAGAGCTCTATTACATTTTCTTTATACTACATTCGAGAAAATCAATTTTTTGATTAAAAAACTTGGGGAGGGGGAGTGTAGACTGCAGGGTCCACTACTTGCCTTACCCTACTCGGGGGGATTATTTCTTGTTAATAAATGTATTTCTACTTCACAGCTAAATCTGCTCCTTGGATAGTTTAGAAGATTTTATTATGAAAATATTTCCTGCCCTAACCTTCTCAGTGAATTAAATATACAGGGTGGTCCATTTAAGTATAGACATGGAAATATCTCGAAAACAGAGCATTGTACGAAAAAATGTCCAAAATCAAAAGTGAATTACTGCATGGGGGAAATTCATTAGCCAAAAAATTAGCCCCCCACCCCCCTTGTGAAGGGGATGGGGGTAACTTTGAAATCTTAAATAGGAACCCCTATTTTGAATGGTATATTCAGATTGTACACAATATTCGAGAAATGTTTTATTCTTGGTTTTTCAATTGATCCAACTGTTTAGGAGATCATGAAAGTGTGGAACTTTTAAAGTTTTGAACCCAATTTTATCGATGAAGACAAAAGAGATAGAGAGTGGGTCTTACAGAAATTCCTATTCTACTTGTTAATGGTCTTTAAGAATCCGAAGTCAGAATTTCAAAAATCCAATATTTTTCAATACACACGTACACACTCTGCCTCCATATGCTGCCCCCAAGACTTTGCTTATGCACTAAAAAATTTTGAATTTTTGAAATTCTGACTTCGGATTCTTAAAAACCATCAAAAGTAGAATAGGAATGTCTGCAAGACCCACCCTCTATCTCTGTCTTCATCAATAAAATAGGGCCTCTTATCTCCTAAACGGTTGGATCAATTGAAAAAAACACCAAGAATAAAACATTTCTCAAATACTGTGTACAATCTAATATACCATTAAAAATAAAGGTTCTTATTTTAGATTCCAAAGTTACCCTCCACCCACCCTCACAAGAGGGGGAGGGATGGCTAATTTTTTGGCTAATGAATTTCCCCCGCGAAGTAATGCACTTTTGATTTTGAACTTTTTTTCGTACAATGCTTTGTTTTTGAGATATTTCCATGTCAACACTAATATGGACCACCCTGTATATGTGAAATTTTATTAATATGAATTTTTTTATGTAAATCTTTGGATAATACGAAATTATTTTAATTAAATTGAGAACACTGCAAATAAATTTGTAATTCGAGGAAATATTATAAGGGTCGTACAAATGAAAATAAAAATTATTTTTTTTATCCAAAACATATACAAGGAATTTAAAAATACTCTCCAAATGCGTTAAGGCATTTATCCCACTATCTAACAAGGCGTGTAATTCCTTTATGAAAGAAGTCTTTCGGTTGCGTGAGGAACCATTCCAAAACCTCTTCCTTCACTTCATCATCCGACTGTTTCTTGAGATCCCCAAACATGTGAAAGTCACATGAGGATAAGTCAGGGCTCTCGAATGGATGCTGCATTGCTTCCCAGTTGAACTTCTTTGATGAAGTCTACCGTTGCTTTCGAGGTGTGAGGATGTGCGTTGTCGTGGAGAAGAAGCACTCCTTCTGTAAGAAGTCCAAGACGCTTGCATTTGATGGCCACGCGCAGTGCCTTCAATGTTTTCCCATATCGTGCTGCGTTAATTGTGGTGCATTTTTCAAGAAAGTCCAGCAAAATCAGGTCTTTGCGATCAAAAAACACGGTCAACATCACCTTCCCTGTGCTTCACATGTCAAAAAAACGAATTACTGCTCTCTGTTCTCGTTTCGTTGACTCCATTTTGTTGTTTGGACGAAGCGATCAATCGCAGAGCTTCGAAGCGCGAGCTATCGTTCTTTCTCACGTGATGCAACACTTGCAACCTATTGAGCAATTTGGATGTGGGGTTTCGCAATTGTTGAAAACAAAAACTTGCGATCCTACAAGTCGTCTTTTATTTTTTCCACACAAATTTTCGTTTTCATTTGCACGACCCTTATATTT